>SKCR01007407.1:0-33861 GCA_019454045.1 Zanthoxylum bungeanum | reverse complement strand
TCTAAACCTTCACCTCTCTCTCACTTGTTTTTTTTTGACATTCACGGTTTTTAAGGCTTTTGGAGCCAAAAACCTTCACCTCTCTCTCACGGTCTCCTTGGCCGATTCTTCTTCACTTTCTTCTGGTTTGACCGAGCAAATGGAGAAGCTTTGGATCTTGTTGCAAGATCTAAGTGCTAGCACACTCATGGAGGAATACAAAGGTGATAGGGAAGTGAGTTTGTGAGCATGGAATCTCAAAGCTTGGAGCTTCAATGGAGGTCTTCAATGGCCGAATTTTCAAGGAGGAAGACAGCCCAAAAAACCGAGCATGTAGCAGTCCAAGGAGCCAATGCCGTGACCTTGAGAGGAGGAAAAGCTTGACTTGTGCCTTCTTCGCATCCAAAACCGTTCAATGTGAGTATATATTTCCGCCATATTCCTGAAGTATTCATGCGTTTTTCTTGCTTGATTTCATGATTCTTGGGACCTATATTAGAACTCAACAGACCTCTCTGGTTATGCCCATATGTGTCTCTAGTGTGCACTTGACTTGGTTGTTGTAACTGGTCATATAACTCTGAGCTAGTCCCGCAAAGGACTCTCTGATCTTCTTTGCTATTTGGCGTGTGATTGGACCTGTTGGCAACTGCATAGGTTCCTCCAAGTTGTTAGCTGCATCCTGTAATGTCTCTGGTGTGGTTGGACTCATGTCACTGTCTCCCAAGGTATCCATAATTGGTCCAAGAGGGTGCCAATTGTCATACCATAATAAAGCCTTCTCACCATTCCCAATCTGAAACCTCATCCTACAACGCACAAAATTACGAAGGCCTAAAATTTTCTACCAACTCCAAGAGAAATAACTAGGACAAGTAACTTCCCAAAAACTACGCCCCCTCAACAAGTAAGTACGTACCCACGTAGACGAAGAGGATTCCTTACCCCAAATTAAGAAACCATAAGTGCTTAGTAATAGCCGCCTTATTCCAATCCTCTAGCTTCTTAATCCCCAAACCCTCTTCTTTGACAGGCAAACAAACTCTATCCCAAGCCACATTCACCCCTGTCGAAACAAGCTCACTACTATTCCAAAGAAATGACCTCGTGATAGACTCCACCGTCCTAGAAAATGCACTAATTTAATTAGCTGTAATAGAAAGCTTTAAAAGGAGAAATAATAAGAGCAAGTATAGTAGGACTCTGAGAAAAAACACGACTTGATATTGTATAGAAACAAAGACTGATAGGAAAAAGTATTTAGACACATGAGAGAGCTTCTAGAAAGCATGATTTTAGAAGAGGTTCCCAATAAAGAAAGTATTTACTAACCTTACTATGGTTAAACAATAGAAACTAACAAGAAGGGACACAAAAGCGACATGGCAGAGTATTTTAGAGAGCATTTCTCTCGAGAAGGTTTATAAAAAAGGTAGTATGAACAATAGTCAAAAAGTCAATCAAGAGTGAAGTTGAAATAGGAAACAATTCAAATAATATCTAGTAGAAACATCATAGTGGGGAAGCTGACACTAGTAAACATGAGAGTCACAGGCTTATAGATGAGCAGGACGTGCAAGTATGGCACATGTATTTAGTGAGGTCGGTACAACTGGATGTTAGACATATGTCCCATAGCGTCACTGTTTGTAAATGATATTGTATTATTGTACAAAATTAACTATGTGATAATGAAATTGCCTTTTTCCGTTTTGTAATATTATTTACTTTGACTTATAAATGGCGAAAGTCCATATGATTAGTACCTGGACTGAGAATGATAGAGACAGTATCAGTCCCCAAAGGTTAATCATTAAATATCCCTAGTCGTAGTATTATCGAGACTGACATCGATAATGCGGAATAGACTAGTATGCGCTTGTGCACGTTGTGAGGGCACAACGGCATAGTTCTCATATATTTAAGTATTGGATACTTATGCAAGTGCGATAGGAGGTTGTGTTTTAACCGATGGTACGGAAAACAGCTCGCTCTGGATAGACCCCGCGGAATCTCATTGGTAGTATGTCTACGTGTCTATGGGAGGCCGCATCAGGGTAGGTGTGTATGGTCTTAACCTGAGACTTACATCGCTAGTACTTGCGACAATCGGTAAACTTTGGTTTTGGTTGGGGACCTTAACCGGTTCTGTGTACACCTCTTCTGGGTTTATCGAGAATCGTAGTGTACTGATGTGATGTCAAGATGGAAGTATCGCTTCAGACATATGGAGGTGATGATCACGCAGGACACAGAACTAGCACTCTATAAAAGGTTGCAACCGTCGGGACAATATGACCAGGTCAGGATTGTCCGATTTAAAGAGACTAGTTGCTTGATGTCCGATATATGTTTCGTACGGGGCAGACACATCTCCAGCCCCAGGCCTAGCATGTGATCATCCGATACTGGATCGATGTACGCAATACTACGGTATACTACGCCTGATACAGATCTTATATTCCTATAAGAATATTTCTGGAGAATTGGGTAGGCATGGCGCTTTGCTAGAAGCCAACCTTGTCTTGTAAATCGGTAAAGACGTAGTACGAGATACGTACGTGTTCGGATTATCCGACGACCGTATTTACTGCCAAAATATCCGGAGATCTCTTGGGTCGCTTCCTTGAAGATTCACCTATGATATTTGATTCGGACTTAATTAATCTTGGATTAATTGCGGAGAAACTTTATCTTGGATAAAGTGCCTAATTTAGAGAGAGAACGATTAATTTGGAATAATCGATAAAATTATTGTATTCGATATAATAATCGAAATTCGATTTCGACGCGAAATTAAAATTAGATTTTAATTCGGGCATACGAGTTAATTTAGAATTAATTCGTTAGCGACGTAAATAATAATTTCGCCAGGCGCAATTATTTATTTAAATTCGGTTTAATTAACGTCGCGACGTAAGCTCGGTATTTCGGAAATATCGAACCCGAACGCGTGAGTGGACGTGGGCCCACTTTCATTGGGAAACGTGTGGGGCCCACATGACACTTGTCATTATATGCATTATTTAATGATAAGGCATTGCATGGTGATAGTGTGCATTACACTCAAATGTTTTGCATGGAGTTTGAGTGTTTGACACTCTAAGCCATTGCATGGTTTGTGTCATAGATTTATTATTAATTTAATAAAATTATGGCATAAATATAAATTGATTTTTGTAAAACAAATTAATAACACAAAACTTTTCTCTCTCAAATTTCTTCAATTGCCGTGAACTCATGGAAGGACAAAGGAAGATTTGATCTTCTATTCTCCATTTTTGCTAGCACAAGCAAGGGATCAAAAGAGTGATAGGGAACCATCAAAGAGCTTGGAATACAAAGCTTGGAGCTTCAGTCTTCTTCCTCCTCTTGGCCGAATCTTCCAACACTTGGAGCTTCCACCATTTGATCATCTTCTTCATCACATAGCTTTGTAAGTATGATTCTGCCATGCTTCAAGTCTTTTATGTATATTCATTTATAGTATTTCATGAATGCTTAATCTTTCCTGGGACATATTATAGAAACCAACAATGGTATCATGGAGCCATGTTTAAGCATGAAATACTTTAGGTTAAAATTTGGGTAAAATGGATTGAAGCATGTTCTTGTGAAATTTGATGAATGAGTATGCTTATATGTATTTAAATGACATTATATGAAATCAATTTTATGAAAAATGCATTGGATGATTTTTCCCCAATTTCAACCTTGGCCGAATGGGTGTGGTAAATTGATAAAAGCATGTTCTTGTGAAATTTGATGAATAAGTATGCTTGCATGTATATAGAATGATATTACATGGAATCAATTTTATGAAAAATGCATTGGATGATTTTTCCCCAAAATATTGACCTTGGCCGAATGGCATGAAGAAATTGATATAAGCATGTTCTTATGAAATTTGATTAATAAGTATGCTTGCATGTGTATAACATGATGTTTATGGATCAATTTTATGAAAAATGCATTGGATGATTTTTCCCCCCCATTCATGCCTTGGCCGAATGTGTTGCTACTTGGAGTGGATTGGAATTTTTTGTGTTTAAGATCATTGGATGACTAGAACGTCTACGGGACGAAGATTAGTAATTCAATCGGATTGAAAAACAAATCGACACAAAAAAAATCACCTTGGCCGAATGTACAAGGACATGAGAAGGAGTTGATTTTTTGTTAAAATTATGTTGGACATTTATTTTGAACAATCAATGATTAATAAATTAAATGGGTATTTTTTGAAATATTTGGTTTAATATTTAATCTTGGTTTTACACTTAATTAATTGGACTTTAATGTTTGGAATTAAAATTTAATTAATGGGCTTAATTGGTGAATTGGGCTTTTAATTGTATTTGGGCATTGGGCTTGGTTGGACCAAGTAGATTTGGGCCAAATGGATTGGATCCAATTTGGGCCTAATCACTCCATTAAGTCCAAATATATATAATGGGCTTTAATAATTTAATTGGGCCTTATGGGCTTGAAATTGTTTTATGGCACTTAAGGGTGATTCCTTATTGGGCTTGGTAATTGGGTATGACCCACATTGACCAAAGCCCAAGCCTTAATAAATCAATTGAAAGCCTATTTGACTTGAATTAAATTAAACATTGGATGTTAGTTGGGCTTTGAGACCCAATAGAATTGGATTTAGAATCTAAGTCTTTAAAGCACATTAAAAGTGTAAACATTTAATTTGGAATTAAATAATTGAATTAGTATTGAATACGAATTAAATTAGATTTAATAGTAGTTCGATATAATTCGTGAATTCGTACCTTATGTACTTATTCTCAATCGAGTTGGACTCGCGCAAAATCAAACCGTTGTTTGAACATTGGATGATCACTTAAACAAAGACTAATTAATTGGATTAGATTGGTTGTAAAAGCATGTCTTGTTTGAATATATATGTATGTGATGAATGAATAGTGTATATCGATGGATATTAGAGGGAAAGGGTAATTTTAGAATTATATGTAAATTTGGAATTTATAAATTGGACCTGCGTGTCCAGCCTTATCTCTTTATCTCTTTGTATTCTCTTCTCACCTAATTCCCCTCAATGTAAATGAGGTTTCTCTTATTGTATTATGTAATTGGGTAGAAGTAGAATAGTGCTAACGGGGAGAGGAAAGGGAGTGATTTGTTCTAGGAACAAGTGTTTATATATCCATCCGCATATCACTATTAATTTACTTTACGCGTTTTATGATGTTTTAGAAGCATGCTTAAGGGTGTATGATGATGAGACCTAACAAAGATAAATAAATTGGTTGCCAATTACGCGAAAAATCCCTCAATTTATATTAAGCGAATATCCTTCCATTGAATGGTTCTTGTTCAAGATCCGAAGTTGGCATTGGTTTGTTTTTGACCAAAGTCAAGACCTTTGTCAATCAAGGATGTACTTGAATCATGAGAGTTTTGTTGCATATCGGTGTCTTGTCCAAATCGTGATTTTTATGGCCAAAGTCAAGATCACTTTTTGTCCAACGACATTGATTACGAAACTTTTCCTCGTCAATGGGTCCCGCTTAACTGGAATCATTAGGTTTGTTTTTGGCCAAAGCCAAGGCCTAGTTGATTCGGAGGATAGGGTTAGGAAAATGTATTAGATACATTGACATTATACATATGTTTCGGACTTGGATGTCCACCTAACCGGATCTAGGAATTGGATGAGATCCAATTGATCATGGAGATCTACCTATGTTAAATAGCATACAATTTTTATTGGCCAAAGTCAAGGTTGTGTGTTATTTAACGGGATCCTAGCCCACTAGGAAATTCGATTTCCCGAGTTCTCTACAGAGGGTTAGAAACTTGAAGAAAATAGTGGGAGGCTATTATTGAATTTGCAATTTCATTCAGATATTTAGCCTTACGCGTCTTTCAAAATTATTTCGTCAATATTTTAAATAATTAGTTGGACTAATATATTGTTATTTTTACTGTAACAGTTTGACTGTACCCATAACATCGTTGACTTTATAGTTGGACTATAGTTGTCAAGATGATAGGCAAGGTAATATCCGCGACATAATCATGGGCGATAATGTCTTCAAAGGGACAAACTTTGCCGACTGGGAAATGAACCTCAAGATAGTGCTTGGGGCTGAGAGGATACTGTATACTATTCAGAACACCTCTCCCGCCTAAACCCACTGAGCCACTGGAGCTAGAGTTATGGAAGACTCATAGTGATGATTGTGACCAAGCTCAGTCAGTTATGCTAGCTGCAATGACCCAGCATTTCAGACGCCAGAATAGGGATTTGGATCCCTATAACATGATGGCAAGATTGCGTGATCTTCACCGCACCAATAAGCGGATGAAGAGGTACGAGCTAGTAAGGAAACTCTTCCGCTCCCGGATGACAGACGGCGCATCAGTTGAAGCCCACGGGCTCAAATGATTGCCGATATTGATGAGTTGGCCAATATGGGAATAGTCTTGGAGGCTGATCTGACTATAGATATGATCTTGCAGTCACTTCCTGATACTTGGAAACAAATCATAGTCAACTACAATTGATGGATACGGATGACACTCTTGGAGAGTTGTTATCTGTCTTGAAGGAGTCCGAAAGGGAACTCCTAAAGGGGAGCAAGCGCGAGGCGCATTTTGCATTGACCTCTCATGCGCCAAAAGGTGGCCCCAAGGCAATTGGAGGTGCAAGGAAGAAGAAGTTCAAGAAGAAGGGTAAAGGCAAGTTGACAGTGGCTTCTAGGAAGCCAAAGGACAAATCTCGCGACATCTGCCTCAACTGCGGCAAGAGGGGTCACTGGAAACGTGACTGCCGAATGAGCATTGTGCAGAGGGAGGATATCAAGGCTGGCAAGGCCATTGCCTCTGGTATGTTTGTTATTGAGATGAATATGAATACTATACTTCTAGTTTTTAAAATTGGATTTTTGATTCTGGTTGTGGTGCTCATATTTGTACTGATGTGCAGGATCTGCATGATAGCAGGGTGCTGGCATCAGGGGAGATGGATCTACGGGTCGGAAACGGAACACCAGTTGCTGTTTTGGCCGTAGGGACTTTTGTTTTAGTACTGCCCTTAGGGCATGAACTTAAACTTTTGAACTGTTATTTTGTGCCTAGTTTAACTAGGAATATTATATCTGTATCCTTGTTAACCCAGCAGGGTTACACTTTTGTATTCAGGAACACAGGGTGTTATTTATATAAATGATACAGAAATTTGCACAGCTGTTGCAAATAACGGTCTTTATATTTTGAATATAAATGAATCTCCTAAATGACAAACAAAAGGCTCAAAGGAGTAATCTAAAAGATGAAGCTTATATGTGGCATTGTCGTCTAGGACACATCAACAAGACTCGCATATCCACACTTTCAAGAGTGGGTACTTGGACGAATTTGATCCCAATTCATATGACGTCTGCGAATCTTGTCTTTTAGGCAAAATGCCTAAATCACCTTTTAGCGGTAAAGGTGAACGTGCCACAGAACTATTGGCTCGTTCATACTGACGTATGCGGGCCCATGTCTAGCCAGGCTAGAGGTGGATTTCACTACTTGTAACCTTTACAGATGATGCATCTCGTTACGGTTATGTGTATCTTATGAGACACAAGTCGGAAACTTTTGAGAAAATTCAAAGAGTTTCGACACGAAGTGGAGAAACAAACAGGGAAGAGTATTAAGACATTACGGTCAGACCGTGGTGGCGAATACTTAAGTTATGAGTTTCAAGATTACTTGAAAGAATATGGTATTCTATCACAGTGGACTCCTCCTGGAACACCGCAATTAAACGGTGTGTCCGAACGGAGAAACCGCACCTTGTTGGACATGGTGAGGTCAATGATGAGTCGCACTGAGCTACCAATATCCTTCTGGGGATACGCATTAAACAGTGCTATACTTATTTTGAATAAGGTACCGTCGAAGTCTGTTGAACAGACTCCATATGAGATATGGACAGGAAGGAAACCAGGTTTCTCTTTCCTGAAGATTTGGGGATGCTGGGCATATGTTAAACGTTTGGAAGGTACCAAACTTGAACCCAAATCTGATAAATGCCTTTTCGTTGGATATCCTAGGGAAACCAAAGGATATTACTTCTATCACCCACAAGAGAACAAAGTATTTTTGCTCTACAAGCATTTTTCCTTGAGAAGGATTTTATAAATGCAGTGGTAAGTGGGAGGAAAGTAGAACTCGATGAAGATCGTAGTGATACTGTTCCTGGCAATGAATCAACGACGGAACAAGAACAGACCGTCCGGGATGAGTCTGTACCACAAACTTCACATACACAAGGACCGCGTAGGTCGGGAGAGTCAGAACAGTACCTGAGAGGTATGGGTTCCTGATCCCACCTCATGTAGATATTAATCTTATTGAGGATAATGAGCCGGCTACGTATGAGGAAGCGATACAAAATATCGATTCCGCTTTATGGCAAGAGGCCATGAAGTCCGAGATGGATTCCATGTACGCCAACCAAGTTTGGACACTGGTTGACGCACCAGAAGGCGTAAAGCCTATTGGATGCAGATGGATCTTCAAGAAGAAGACCGACATGGATGGCAACGTACAAACGTACAAGGCTAGGCTTGTAGCGAAGGGTATCGTCAACAATATGGTATTGATTATGACGAAACCTTCTCACCCGTTGCCATGATTAAATCCATTCGGATAATGCTTGCAATAGCTGCATATTTCGACTTCGAGATATGGCAGATGGACGTTAAAAACCGCTTTCCTTAACGGAAACCTTTTGGAGGATGTTTATATACAACAGCCTGACGGTTTTATCGTACCTAGACTTGCAAACAAGGTTTGTAAGTTAAATCGATCCATTTATGGATTGAAGCAAGCATCACGGTCATGGAATCAGCGTTTTGATGAGATCATAAAAGGAATATGATTTCGTGCAAAACGCAGATGACCCTTGTGTATACAAGAAGGTTAGTGGGAAGCACTTACTTTTATTGTCCTTTATGTCGACGACGTATTGCTTATAGGCAATGACATTCCCATGCTAACGTCGGTGAAAGCTTGGCTTTCATTAAAATTCTCCATGAAAGATCTGGGAGAAGCAGCCTTTATTCTTGGAATAAAGATCTACAGGGATAGATCTAGAAAGCTGCTTGGACTCTCCCAGAGTACATACATTGATAAAGTGTTGAAGAGATTCAACATGGAACAATCCAAGAGGGGATTGGTTCCAATGGTACGTGGTACCTCTCTGTCTAAGGACATGTGTCCTAAGACTCAGGAAGAGAGAGACCACATGAGTCGGATACCGTTCGCCTCGGCAGTCGGATCGATCATGTATGCCATGATATGTACACGACCTGATGTCTCATATGCTTTGAGCATGTGCAGTCGCTATCAGGCCGATCCAGGTGAAGGTCACTGGATAGCAGTTAAGAATATCCTTAAGTATCTTAAACGAACTAAGGATGCTTTCTTAATTTATGGAGGTGGAGAACTTGCGGTATCTGGGTATACCGATGCAAGTTTCCAAACCGACAAGGATGACTACAGTCGCAATCCGGGTACATTTTTTGCTTGAATAACGGAGCAGTGAGCTGGAAATCTTCCAAGCAAGATACTGTTGCCGATTCAACAACAGAAGCGGAGTACATCGCTGCATCTGAAGCAGCAAAGGAGGCAGTTTGGATCCGAAAGTTCCTAATCGGATTAGGAGTAGTTCCGTTAGCAGCTGAGCCCGTTCCATTGTATTGTGACAATAACGGGGCTATAGCACAGGCTAAGGAACCAAGGTCTCATCAACGGTCCAAGCATGTTCTTCGACGTTATCATCTGATTCGGGAGATTATACATCGTGGCGATGTAAAAGTCGAGAAGGTCACATCAGATGACAACATTGCAGATCCGCTGACGAAAGCTGTTCTACAGCAAGTTTTTGAACGACACATACATAGTTCGGGTATTAGATGCTTGAGTGACTGGCTATAGGCCAAGTGGGAGATTGTTAGACATTATGTCCCATAGCGTCACTGTTTGTAAATGATATTGTATTATTGTACAAAATTAACTATGTGATAATGAAATTGCCTTTTGCCGTTTTGTAATATTATTTACTTTGACTTATAAATGGCGAAAGTCCATATGATTAGTACCTGGACTGAGAATGATATGAGACAGTATCAGTCCCCAAAGGTTTAATCATTAAATATCCCTAGTCGTAGTATTATCGAGACTGGACATCGATAATGCGGAATAGACTAGTATTGCGCTTGTGCACGTTGTGAGGGCACAACGGCATAGTTCTCATATATTTAAGTATTGGATACTTATGCAAGTGCGATAGGAGGTTGTGTTTTACCGATGGTACGGAAAACAGCTTCGCTCTGGATAGACCCCGCGGAATCCCATTGGTAGTATGTCTACGTGTCTATGGGAGGCCGCATCAGGGTAGGTGTATATGGTCTTAACCTGAGACTTACATCGCTAGTACTTGCGACAATCGGTAAACTTTGGTTTTGGTGGTTGGGGACCTTAACCGGTTCTGTGTACACCTCTTCTGGGTTTATCGAGAATCGTAGTGTACTGGATGTGATGTCAAGATGGAAGTATCGCTTCAGACATATGGAGGTGATGATCACGCAGGACACAGAACTAGTACTCTATAAAAGGTTGCAACCGTCGGGACAATATGACCAGGTCAGGATTGTCCGATTTAAAGAGACTAGTTGCTTGATGTCCGATATATGTTTCGTACGGGGCAGACACATCTCCAGCCCCAGGCCTAGCATGTGATCATCCGATACTGGATCGATGTACGCAATACTACGGTATACTACGCCTGATACAGATCTTATATTCCTATAAGAATATTTCTGGAGAATTGGGTAGGCATGGCGCTTTGCTAGAAGCCAACCTTGTCTTGTAAATCGGTAAAGACGTAGTACGAGGTACGTACGTGTTCGGATTATCCGACGACCGTATTTACTGCCAAAATATCCGGAGATCTCTTGGGTCGCTTCCTGAAGATTCACCTATGATATTTGATTCGACTTATTAATCTTGGATTAATTGCGGAGAAACTTTATCTTGGATAAAGTGCCTAATTTAGAGAGAGAACGATTAATTTGGAATTAATCGATAAAATTATTGTATTCGATATAATAATCGAAATTCGATTTCGACGCGAAATTAAAATTAGATTTTAATTCGGGCATACGAGTTAATTTAGAATTAATTCGTTAGCGACGTAAATAATAATTTCGCCAGGCGCATTATTTATTTAAATTCGGTTTAATTAAAGTCGCGACGTAAGCTCGGTATTTCGGAAATATCGAACCCGAACGCGTGAGTGGACGTGGGCCCACTTTCATTGGGAAACGTGTGGGGCCCACATGACACTTGTCATTATATGCATTATTTAATTGATAAGGCATTGCATGGTGATAGTGTGCATTACACTCAATGTTTTGCATGGAGTTTGAGTGTTTGACACTCTAAGCCATTGCATGGTTTGTGTCATAGATTTATTATTAATTAATAAAATTATGGCATAAATATAAATTGATTTTTGGTAAAACAAATTAATACACAAAACTCTTCTCTCTCAAATTTTTCTTCACATTGCCGTGAACTCCATGGAAGGACAAAGGAAGATTTGATCTTCTATTCTCCATTTTTGCTAGCACAAGCAAGGGATCAAAAGAGGTGATAGGGAAACCATCAAAGAGCTTGGAATACAAAAGCTTGGAGCTTCAAGTCTTCTTCCTCCTCTTGGCCGAATCTTCCAACACTTGGAGCTTCCACATTTGATCATCTTCTTCATCACATAGCTTTGTAAGTATGATTCCGCCATGCTTCAAGTCTTTTATGTATATTCATTTATAGTATTTCATGAATGCTTAATCTTTCCTGGGACATATTATAGAAACCAACACTGGAAATGTTTCGGGACCAAGCCTCACCCCCAACCCTTGATAGACAATAGTAGCAAAGGTGGACCTCGGTGTTTACCTCTAAAATATTCCCAAAAATAAAGGAAATGCAGAAAAAGTAGAACTGAAATATAAAATCTTCTGATAAAGTACAAAAATAGAGTAGAAGGAGAAAATGGTGATAAGTAAAAGATTAGAAGAAAGATGGTCTTTACGAGATGATTAGAGAGAAAGTATATCAGAAAATCTAGAAATTATCAAAGAATCAGTGTTAGACCTGACTAGAGACATGTAAAAGATATACCCTCTTGGACCAGGCAACATAGACATAAACTGTAGAAGTCCCAGGTATAGAATAAAGCAGAAAAGAAGATAAACGACAAGTAAAATACTTAGAGATAGAACTGTCGAAGTAAGATGACAATAGAGGAGATATTGAATAAATAATGATAGAGGTATGCAAGCATAAAAAACTTTCCATAGTTAAGTTCAGTAGTGCTACGTAATAGTAAACTTCTCAGCATTGAAATAAGATTCAAAAAGGAAACAAAAAGTATATGAGTAAAGATCATAACCAAGCAGTTAGGGTTGACGTTAACAGTAAAGAAATAGTATCTTGAGTATTAGAATTCAGAAAAATAGAGTATGTAGAGAGCTCGAGTATAAGTACTAAGTTCCATTATTAGTAAAGATAAAATGATGTAGAGAACAGAGCCATTAATGGTTTAAAGCTAACAAAATGGAAATAAGGCAGTTAAGTAGTTAAGTTAAGAGGATGAATGCCGAGGCCAGGTTGAGTAAGTGAAACTGGGATACATAAAGTATGATTAATTCTACTAGAAATTGGAGCTATGATAAAACATGAAGAAACTTTACGATAGGAAACATAATGACCTTTAATAATAAGAAGCCATTAGATAAGAAGGGATGGAAGAAAGAAAAAGAAAGATTCAAGCTGTACTTGAAGTCATAAGAAGTAAAATTATCGGTTGAAATACCAAGTACAGTAACGATACATTAAGATTGAGAGGTAACAGGAGCCCAAAGTGATATTTAAGAATAAGGTTATCATCGTAACAAATATAAAGGCTAAGAAGAAAGGATTCAGTTGGACTGGTCATGAATATGTCCCTATTAGTATAGACATATTAAATTCAGATAATACTTTACAAGTTAAGTACAAGTACTAGTTCGAAGGAAACCTAAGTCCAAATCATGAGGAATTAAGTGTTTCAAATACACCCTATAAGACGTTATATGGTATGAAACAAGAGAGAGATAGAATTTTATGAAGGATACTTTTCATTAAGAATGACACCTCCATGAGAAGTCTAGAGTTATGGCACAAACCACAAAGGTTGAGTATTCATTGACAAGAATCAAATAGAGTATATCGAGGTAAGAGATTCCCAGAAGTCATAGTATCAAGTTCTTGAGCAAAATAGTAGAAAGCAAGTAAATGGAGATAAGATTAGCGAACGTAAGACACCTTCAAACCGAGTTGAGCCTAAACAATTTAGCATCAAAAGGGATTCGAGGACGAATCCTATTTAAGGGGGGAGAATTTATAACGATCGATAATCTTGAATACTGTTTCATTATGGGACGAATGTGACATAATATAGGTTATATTTCGACATATATACACTCATGAAAAGACTTCGGGAACAGTCAGCTAAATCTTCAAAAATTCCGATACGAGATGATACGATGTTCTACTACGGACAGTTTATGGTATTTAGGCCATAACTTTCTCATACGAACTCTGCTTTTTGTGAATTTTATATCGTCAGAAATCTGAGATTGAGATCTACGACTTCCACATTGAATAGTTTTCAAAATTCAAATTAGAAATAAGTCTAAAATATAGATCAAAAATCTATTTGAATAGTGCTGAGACCCATCTAGAGAAATCTCAAACTTTCTCAAATTTTGTAAAATTTTCTTCAATAATACTAATTATAAATAGCCCCTAGTATAAAAAAGGGAAACTATTCAAGCATCCCCAAGATTTGAAGAAAAGAAGAAAAACGTGGAAAGATGGGAAGAGGAAAGGAAGATGGGGATGGAATAAAGGGAACCCATTCTCACCCAAACTCAAGAGGAAACAAAGGAAAATGATTCCGTAATAAGCTAGGAAGAAGGATATCAAGCCTAAGAGACTTGAAATATGAAGAAAATCAAGTGAAATGAGGTATGGTCATTTGACTCAAATCTTGGATCGAGAAGTTTTGTTGATATGATGGTATATGAATGTTAGGAGCACATTAGGCATTGTATTTAGTGACATATGAGCATGGAAATTGATTGTGTTAAGTAAGAACATAATACTTGGAAAACCTAAGTATTGAGCTAATTGGGACTATGAGATTAAAGAGTTAAGTTGGATTGAGGAGTGTTGGTTTAGCAAGAATTTACATTGAAGTTTAAATAATTGATGAGTAGAAATTGTAGTATGTAAGTGTGGGAAGAGTGTTAAGCAAACTCGGCATGAGAGGTTGAAGTTAAGCCCTGAAATTAGCCTAGCATCGTGACGCTGAACGCGCAGCATACTGGGAATTTTCCCAGATACATTTCCAGAATCGTGCATGTCGCGACGCTTAAGGCCTTACGTCGTGACATGAAAGCAAAGATACTCACTGGTTCATCAACGTGGGTGTGAGCGTCGTGACTCCCAAGGGGAAACGTCACGACGCGTGATCAAGAACTTCCCTAAATTAGTTTTTGTTCATTCCAGTTTCACCCTAGCATGTTAGAGGCCATCGTAAAGGTCTAATAGCAGCTCGTATTCATATACTACATCATGATATAAGTATAATATGCCTCGGAGTTATAGTAACTACTTGAATAAGTAAACTTAGCCTAATTGGGATATATACTCTTCAATCCATTTTCTAATCAATGTTATCAATTAAAAATTCATTGCAGGAACCAAAATTCCTTCGGCAAGCGACGAATACAAGCAGGATTCCAAATCTATGAGTGGACAATCTATTTCTAAGTTAACTTTTCATTTACATTATTTAAGTAAAGTCTTATTTTTACACACCTAGGGCGTTAGTTGATTTTTATTAAATTTATTTCATGAAAGATCATATTTTAATAGACGTTTTAGAAACAGATATTATCAAAGTATGACTTTATATTTTTGAGGTATAGGGGAAAAACCACCTCAGTATGTAACTTGACTCAGATATGGAATTAATGGACTCAGAGATTGGTGCACACGTAGTTATGGACTAGGGATGACAGATGCCTCTAGATCCTAGATTCAGATCCTAGAGGGTAGCATAGATCTGCACCTCTGGTTCTAGTTCAGTGTCTTAGGAGACGGCGATAGATAACGCCCCAAGACCACTAGTTTTTAGGATAAGTAGTGACATGCTTTGGGGAACGGCGATAAGTAACGCCCCAATGTAATGGATTTGTACTTATGACTCTACTTAGGCCTATAAGGGGATGGCGATACGTAATGCCCAAATGCGTCAGGTTTTTCAGAGAAAGATCCAGTGACAAAATTTTCAGAAGAAAAGATTTTCAGAGATATAGTTTTCAGAGGTGCAAGTTTTATTAAAGAGTTTTAGTAGGAAAATATGGTCTTACAGAAATACTTAGAGTTTTGTAGATAGAAAAGTTTTTTTAGAAAAGTCTTATAGAAAAGTTGTGTTTTCAGATAATAAATTTTTTTCATAAAGGATGGTTTTCTGGTGACAGCTTCAGTTTTAGAACAAAGATTTTTATAAAAGCACATTAGTTTTATTTTAATCGTCCATTCACTTAGATCGTTCAAACGATCTAACTTCCTACTCCCAGTTTTTTTATTTTGTAGGTTATTCGGAGGATGAGCTCGGGAGGATGGATACTGATGGCAGTCAATAAGGTGTTCGGTCCACCAAGTCTTGTTTTGGATTATTCTGATTTTTTGAATGATAGAATTGTTGGACAATTATGACCCATATCATCACTATTTGTACAGAACATGGTGTTGTTGTACAAATTAACTATGTGACAAAGGAAATTGCTCTTTTATCATTTGTAATTGGATTACAAAGAAACATAAATGATAAAAGTCCATATGATTAGTTCCGGATTAATAAGATATGAGACATTATTAATCCACTAAGGTTTAATCATTAAAACATCCCTAGTCGTAGTATTATCGAGATTGGACATCGATAATGCGGAATAGACTAGTATTGCACTTGTGCGTGTTATGAGAGCATAACGACATAGTTCTCATATATTTGGGTATTGGATACTCATGCAAGTGTAATAAGAGGTTGTGTTTACCGATGGTACGGAAATAGCTTCGCTCTGGATAGACCCCTCGGAATTCCATTGGTAGTATGACAATGTGTCTATGGAAGTCCGAATCAGGGTAGGTGTATTTGGTCTTAACCTGAGACTTGCATCGCTAATACTTGCGACAATCAATATACTTTGGTTTTGGTCATCCAGGGCTTTAACAGGTTCTGTGTACGCCTCTTCTGGGTATATTGAGAATCGTAATGTATTGGGTGTGATGTCAAGACGGAAGTATCACTTCAGTCATATGGAGATGATGGTCACGTAGGATACGGAACTGGTAATGTTATATGCTGCAGCTATCGGGATAATATGACTAGGTCATGTTTGTCCGATTATAGAGACTAGTTACCATAGATCCGATATGTGCTTCGTACGGGGCAGACACAATTCCAGCCTCAGGCCTAACACGTGACATCTGATACTGGATCACAATACGCAATACTATGTACACTACGCCTGATACAGATTACATATTCCTTTAAGAATATTTCTGGAGAATTGGGTAGGCACGATGCTTTGCTAGAAGCCAACCATGTCTTGTAAATCGGTAAAAACGTAGTACTAGGTACGTACGTGTTAGGATAGTCCGATGACCGGATTTATTGCCAATATATCCGGGGATCTCATGGTTCGCTTCCCGAAGATTCACCGATAACGTATGCCTCAAACATAATTAATCTAGGATTAATTATTAAAGAGAGAGAGAAAATTAATCTAGGATTAATTATGGAGATATTTTATCTGGGATAAAATACTATTTAAAGAGAGAGAACGATTAATTTTGAATTAATCGATAAAATAATATATTCGATATATTAAACGAAATTAGATTTCGACGCGGAATTAAAATTAAATTTTAATTCGGGCGAACGAGTTAATTTAGAATTAATTCGCAAGCGATGTGAATAGTAATTTTGCAAGGCATAATTCTTTAATTAAATTTGATTTAATTACGTCGCAGCGGATAATTCGTTAATTCAGAATTAGCGAACCCGAGCCCGGGAGTGTTTGCGGGCCCACTCGTATTTTGAATTAAAGTGCGGCCACAAGTCACTGTTGAGTTTCTAATATAGGTCCCAAGATCATGAAATCAAGCATAAAATTCGCATGAATACATCAAAGGAATAAGGCGGAATTCATACTCACATTGAATGGTTTGATGCTAGGAAGAACAAGACCCATTTTCCTCCTTGTTCAAGCTCGGTTTGGACCTCCTTGGACTGCTATCATGCTCGGTTTTGGGCTGTCTTCCTCCTTGAAAATTCGGCCATTGAAGACCTCCATGGAAGCTCAAAGCTTCAAGGTTCAAAAGGAATTCCAAGCTCACAAATTTGTTTCCCTATCACCATAATATAACCCATGTGTGTGCTAGCACTACTCTTCTTCATTTGCTTCTCAAAATTTCGGTCAAACCAGAAAAAATTAGGAGAAAAAATGGCTCCAAGCGTGAGAGGGAGAAGAGAGAAAGAGGAGGGAAAAAGGGTTTCATGGAAAACCGATTGAGAGAGAGAGAAAAGAAAATGAAAATGCTTTATATATTTATTTATTTCATTTTCTAAAAACAAAACAAATAATTAAAAGCATTTATCATTTACCAAAAGTCAAAACCAAAAAGCAAAAAGTTGCTTTTCAACTACTACATCAATCACTCAAATCAAGTGACAACTTGTCACATCACTCAAAGTGACATTGATTTGACGCTTGATGTGACTAGCGATTTGACGCTTGATTTGACTTGCGTGCCGCACTCGAATTCGAAATGCGAATGCGCTCGCAAATAATCCCGGGCTCGGGTTCGTTAATTCCAAATTAATGAATTTTCCGTTGCGTCGTAATTAAATGATTACGCCTAGCGAAATCACTATTCACTTCGCTAACGAATTAATTCTAAATTAATTCGTTCGCCCGAATTAAAATCTAATTTTAATTCCGCGTCGAAATCTAATTTCTTATAATATATCGAATATATTATTTTATCGATTAATTCCAAATTAATCGTTCTCTCTCTTAAATAAATATTTTATCCCAGATAAAATATCTCCGCAATTAATCCCAGATTAATTTTCTCTCTCTTCTAATTAATCCCAGATTAATTAAAGTGCGAGTTATACATCATCGGTGAATCTTCGGGAAGCGACCCATGAGATCTCCGGATATGTTGGCAGTAAATACGGTTATCGGACTATCCGAACACGTAAGTACCTCGTACTACGTTTATACCGATTTACAAGACAAGGTTGGCTTCTAGCAAAGCGCCATGCCTACCCAATTCTCCAGAAATATTCTTACAGGAATATATAGATCTGTATCAAGCGTAGTATACCGTAGTATTGTGCATATCGGCCCAGTATCGGATAGTCACGTGCTAGGCCTGGGGCTGGATAAGTGTCTGCCCCGTACGAAGCACATGTCGGATGTCTGGTAACTAGTCTCTATAATCGGATATACATGACCTTGTCATAATATCCCGATGGCTGCAGCACCTCAGAGTACTAATACCGTATCCTGCGTGACATCATCTCCACTATGACTGGAGTGATACTTCCGTCTTGACATCACACCCAATACTCTACGATTCTCAATATACTCAGCTTCGGCGTACACAGAACCGGTTAGAGTCCTAGACGACCTCAACTAAAGTATATTGATTGTCGTAAGCATTAGCGGTGCAAGTCTCAGGTTAAGACCAAATACACCTACCCTGATTTCGGATTCCCATAGACACATAGTCATAATACCAATGGGATTCCGATGGGTCTATCCAGAGCGAAGCTATTTCCCGTACCATCGGTGAAACACAACCTCCTATCGCACTTGCATGAGTATCCAATACCCAAATATATGAGAACTATGCTGTTGTGCCCTCACAACGCGCACAAGTGCAATACTAGCCTATTCCGCACTATCGATGTCCAGTCTCGATAATACTACAATTAGGGATATTTAATGATTAATCCTTCGTGGACTGATACTATCTCATATCATTCTCAATCCAGGAACTAATCATAGGGACCTCTCTTCATTTATATATCTAAGGTGATCTAATCACAAATGATGAGAGTGCAATTTCCTTGTCACATAGTTAATTTGTACAACAACACTATGATCTGTACAAATAGTGACGCTATGGGTCATATATCCAACAGTCACATCACACATCACATCATTAGTCATTCTTGTGACGGAAGTCACATCAACTTTGAGTGATGTGATGGATGTCACTTTTGTGAGTGATGTGAGTTGTTGGAAGGCTTTAATGCCTTGTACCTTTTTTGAATTTGGTAATTGATTTTTTGTATTTCATTTTTGAAATCAAAATATACAACACACAAATCATTTTTTTCTCTCTCTCCCTCTCCCTCATCTTACGGCATAAGGTGCATTTTTCTCTCAAATTTCCTCTCATGGCCGAGAGCAATAAGAAGCTTAGGAAAGATTTGTGGCAAATTTTTCAATGATGCTAGCACATCCAAGGGGTCACACAAAGGTGATAGGGAAACCCATTCATGAGCATGGAATCCTTTTTCAAAGCTTGGAGCTTGAAGAACATCTCAAAGAGGACAAATATGAGCTTGGTCGAGAGTCTTATGAAGAAAGTTTTGTGTTCATCGCATCCAAAAGCCGATCAAAGTGAGTATTTCCGCAACTTTACTTTAATGTATTCGCACTTTTTATCACTTAATTAGATCTTGGTTTGACCTAGAAAACCCAACAATGGTATCAGAGCCATTATTAAGCATGAAATTCATTTAGGGTAAAATTTGGGTAAAATTGATTTGAGCATGATTTGATGAAATTGATTGATTGAGTATGCTTGAATGATGATAACTTAGAGTTATGCATGATCAATTTGATTAAAATTGAATTGGATTAATTTTTCCCCAAATATTGGGCTTGGCCGAATATAAAAGTGCCCTAAAGTCATGGTGATTTTTGTTTTTTGATCATTGGATGAGTTGAAAGACTTGGGATAAATTGATTTAGGATTTAATTGGATTAAAATCGAAATCGAATTTAAAAATCCCTATATTGCCGTGAGCTAGATAGCATGGAAATGAATTGATTTTTTGATTCAATAATGTTGGACATGTGTTGATGATAATAAACATGATTAATTATGTAAATTGGTATTTTGGAAATGTTGATTTAAGTAGTTAATTATGGCTTATACACTTTAATTAATTGAATTGTGAAATTTGGAATTTTAGAATTTAATTATTTGGGCTAAATTTGGAATTGGGCTAATAAAGTTGTATTTGGGCTTAATGTGCTTGGTTGGGCCAAGTTTAGTTTAGGTTAATTGGTTGGATCCAATTAGGCCTAAAACCATTTCCATAAAGTCCAAATATAATAAAATGGGCCTTTAAAATTTTAATTGGGCCTAAATTGATTTTTGGCACCCTGGGCTTTGGTTGCCAAAGTCCATGCCTTATAAATTAATTGAAAGCCCATTGGACTTTAATTAAATTGACATTGGATGTTAATTGGGCTTTGAGACCCGTAAAGATTAGATTTAGAATCTAAGTCGCAAAGACTCATTAATAAAGTGTAATTATTTAATTTGGAATTAAATATAGAATTAGTATTGAATACAAATTAAATTGGATTTAATATTGTAGTTTAATATAATTCAAGAATACGTACTTTGAGTACTTATTCTTAAACGAGTCGGACTCGCGCAAATCAAATCATTGTTTGAACATTGGATGATCATTAATTTCAGATTAATTAATTGGATTAGATTGATTGATAACATGTTTTGTGTGAATACATGGATGTGATGTATGAATAATGTATATCAGATGGATATTAGATAGGTGAGGGCAATTTTGGAATTTGTTGTAATAAATTTAGAATTTATTAATTGGACCTGCGTGTCCAGCCTATTACCTCTTGACTCTTTGTATTTCTCTTCTCACCTATTCCCCTCAATGTAAATGAGGTTTCTTTAGAAGTGTTTTGTAATTGGGTAGAAGTAAGATTTGTGCTAGCGGGGGAGAGGAAAGTGAGAGATTTTTTCTAGGAACAAGTTGTTTTAAATATCTATCCGCATATCATTATTAATTTTATTACGCGCCTTATTTTGTTTTTAGAATGCATGTTTAAGGGTGTATGATGAGACATAATCAAAGATAATTAATTGGTTGCCAATTACGCGAAAAACCCTCAACAAATATTAAATGTTTTTCCTTCCATTGAATGATTCATTCTCAAGGTCCAAGATTGGCACTGGTTTGTTGGCCAAAGTCAAGACCTTTATCCATCGCGGATGTGTTTGAATCATGAAGGCTTTGTTCTATATCGCATGTCTTGTTCAAGTTGTGATTTTTTGGCCAAAGTCAAGATAACTTCTTGTCCATCGACATCGATTACGAAGCTTTCCAAGGTCAATGGGTCCCGCTTAACTAGAATCATTAAGTTTGTTGTGCCAAAGCCAAGGATTAGTTGATTCAGAGGAAAAATGTTAGGCAATATATTGGATATATTGGCATATATAAGATATATGTTTCGGACTTGGATTTCCACCTACTGATCTAGGAATTGGATGAGATCCAATTGATCTTAGAGATCTACCTAGTTAAATATCATACAGCTTGTTGGCCAAAGTCAAGGTTGTGTGTTATTTAACGGGATCCTAGCCCACTAAGAAACAAGGTTTCTCGAGTACTCAACAAAGGGTTAGAGGCTCGCCGAAAAATAGTGGGAGACAAGTACTAAATTTTCAATTTCGTTTAGATACTTGCCAACACGCGCTCATTTCAATTTTTCGTCAATACATAAATATATTAATTAGACTAATATTTAATCGTTGTTTTAATTAAACAGTGGGACTGTATTCAAACTACTTCAATTAGAGTTGATTATATAATTGGATTATAGTAATCAATATATTTGAATTTAACCAATTTGATTATAGTTGATTATATAGTTAGACTATAGTAATCATTATATTTATTAGTACCCAAAATCATTGATTGGATAGTTGGACTATAGCAATCAAGATGACTGAAAGATTAGCATTTAGAACATAATCCTGGGATAAAATGTTGCGAATTTTATATAAATGTAATTTTTTAGTTTTTTATTTCATTGTGTTGGTATATATATATATATATATATATATTTTATGATTAATTTAATTACAAAAAATAAGAAATATAATTGTGAAATAATACGATTTTAAATTTTAAAAGATATTGACGGATATTGATACTATAGTAACAATAATTACTGACACTAAAAATCAAATATATGCGATATACTGATACTGCAGTAACAAAATTTACTGACACTATAGTATCACTAAATACTGATGATATAGTGTCAATAATTTACTGACACTAAAATAGTGTGAGAGATTACTGATACCATAGTGTCAATAATTTTCTGATACTACAGTATTAACGTTTACTGACACTAAGAATCACTGACACTAGAAACTAGTGTCAGTGATTTCTGGCTGCGGCAACACTGACACATTTATATAGTGTCAGTAAAACCCTTTACTGACACTAATTTAGTATCAGTAAAAGCCTTTTTTCTTGTAGTGTGTTTATTTGATTTATTTAAATTTGGTATGTGATTTTTTAGATTTTATTTGATTTGTTTTAATTTCCCATGTGTTAAATATGTGTTTTATTATTTGGATGTGATTTAATAGGGTTTGGGCGTGAATGGGCTTGGGTGTGGGCGTGTGGTTGGATTTTGGTGGTGGGCTTAGTGGTGCGTGGGCTTGCGGGGGTTTTAGGTCAAGGCCAAGTGGTTTACGGGGGTTTTGGGCCGAGGTTAAATGGTTTGCGGGGATTTTGGGCCAAGGTAGTGCCTCCAAATGAGACTCATCATCGGGACTTACATGCAAAAATGCAGTGCATACACCTATTCCGTCATCATATGATGCCTTTTAACCCTATTCTTCTCATTGAAGTATTTGATTGTTGGGATATTGATTTTATGAGACCTTTTCCACCTTCTTTTGGGTACCCTTATATTCTTCTTGCAGTGGATTATGTGTCTAAATGGGTTGAGGCAGTGGTGTGTCGAGCAAATGACAATACTAATGTGGTTAAATTATTAAAGGAACATATATTGTCAGGCTTTAGCACCCCATACGTAATTATTAGTGATCAAGAGACATATTTTTGTAATCGAGCATTTGAGGCCTTGATGCCCAGGTATGGTGTGGTGCATAAGATTTCTACTGCTTATCACCCACAGACAAATGGCTAGGCAGAGTTAGCAAATAGGGAGATAAAACAAATATTGGAGAAAACAGTAAATCTCGACCGCAAAGATTGGTCTTTACGACTTCCAGATGCATTTTGGGCATATCGAACTGCTTACAAGTCTCCACTTGGGATGTCTCCTTACAAGCTTGTATTGTTGGGTTTCAATCAAGTCCCAAGGATCATAAATCAAGCATAAAATGAGTTGAATACACATCAAATGAGGTGCGGAAAAAACTCACATTGATCGGTAGAGATGCAACGAAGTTGAACCAAAATGCACTGCAACTTGATGAGCTCGGCAGTGGGCTGAACTGTGGGTGGACTGCACGGTGATGGCTTGTCTTCCTCCTCCAAGATTCGGCCATTGATGTCCTTTGAAGCTCCAAGCTTCAACAATGGATTCCAAGCTCACGCACTTACTTCCCTATCACCTTGGTATGCCTCCTAGAGTGTGGTAGCACTTGATGATTTACCACAAATCATCATTTTCCTCCTTGTGTTTCACGGTGAAAACTGAAACCAGAAGAAGAAATCGGTCTTGAGACCGTGAGAGAGATGAAGAGGGGTTTTGGCTCCAAAAGCCAATACCGAAAATGAAGAGAGAGAAATTGTGAAATAAAAAAAATGTAATAGGTTTATATATTTTCCAAAAATTAAAAAACCATTTACCTTTTCTTTTAATTCCAAAAAGTAAGCAATAAATGCTTGTCAATCAATACACATAAACTCACATCAATCAATCAAATGTCACATCACTCAAAGTGACATTTGATTTGACGCTTGATGTGACTAATGATTTGACGTTTGATTTGACTTGTGTGCCGTACTCGAATTCGAAATGCGAATGCGCTCGCAAACAATCCTGGGCTCGGGTTCGCTAATTCCAAATTAATGAATTTTCCGTTGCGTCGTAATTAAATGATTACGCCTAGCGAAATCACTATTCACATCGCTAACGAATTAATTCTAAATTAATTCGTTCACCCAAATTAAAATCTAATTTTAATTCCGCGTCGAAATCCAATTTCGTATAATATATCAAATATATTATTTTATCGATTAATTCCAAATTAATTGTTCTCTCTCTTTAATTGATATTTTATCCCAGATAAAATATCTCCGCAATTAATCCCAGATTAATTTTCTCTCTCAATAAATTAATCCCAGATTAATTAAAGTGCGAGTCATACGTCATCGGTGAATCTTTGGGAAGCGACCCATGAGATCCCCGGATATGTTGGCAGTAAATCGGGTCGTCGGACTATCCGAACACGTAAGTACCTCGTACTACGTTTACACCGATTCACAAGACTAGGTTGGCCTCTAGCAAAGCGCCATGCCTACCCAATTCTCCGAAAACATGCTTACATGAATAAACGATCTATATCAGGCGTAGTATACGTGGTATTACGTATTTCGATCCAGTATCCGATGATCACGTGCTAGGCCTGGGGCTGGAATTGTGTCTACCCCATACGAAGCACATGTCGTATGTCTGGTAACTAGTCTCTATATCGGATAACTATGACCTAGTCATATTATCCCGATGACTGCAGTACTTAAGAGAACCAGTACCGTATCCTACGTGACCATCATCTCCATATGACTGGAGTGACACTTCCATCTTGACATCACACCCAACACACTACGATTCTCAATATACCCAGTATTGGGGTACATAGAACCTGTTAAAGCCCTGGATGACTTCAACCAAAGTATATTGATTGTCGTATGTATTAACGGTGCAAGTCTCAGGTTAAGACCAAATACACCTACCCTGATTTCGGACTTCCATAGACACATAGTCATACAACCAATGTAATTCCGAAGGGGTCTAATCCAGAGCGAAGCTGTTTCCCCTACCATCGGTAAAACACAACCTCCTATTACACTTGCATGAGTATCCTATACCCAAACATATGAGAACTATGATGTTGTGCCCTCACAACACGCACAAGTGTAATACTAGTCTTTTACGTATTTATCGATGTCCAATCTTGATAATACTCTGAGTAGGGATATTTAATGATTTATCCTTCATGGACTGATACTATCTCATATCATTCTCAGTCCAGGAACAAATCATATGGACCTCCTATCATTTATACATCTAGGTGATCTAATCACAAATGATAAGAGTGCAATCTCCTTTGTCACATAGTTAGTTTGTGCAACAACACAATGATCTGTAAAAATAGTGACGCTATGGGTCATAATTATCCAACATGTATTTGGAAAGGCGTGTCATTTTCCTGTTGAGTTAGAACATAGAGCCTATTGGGCTATTAAGACGCTTAACTTTGATCTGAGTGCTTTAGGTACCCAGCGGAAGCTACAACTGATAGATATTGAAGAATTGAGGAATCATGCGTATGATAACTCCTGTCTCTATAAAGCAAAGATGAAAGCTGCCAATGACAAGCAGATAATGAGGAAGAATTTTGAGCCCAACCAAAAGGTCTATCTCTATGATTCCCGACTCCATCTTCACCAAGGCAAGTTACGATCCAGATGGACCGGACCTTTTATCGTGAAACAAGTTTTCCCCTATGGAGCTATCGAAGTGGAAGATCCTATAGATGGTAAAGTGATCAAAGTCAATGGCCAGAACCTAAAATCGTTCTTGGGCAAAAAGTCCATGCAGCAGAGGATGCCTTTCTTGCTGACCCTATTTATGTGGATTGATTTTTTTTCCCCATTGTTGTACATTATTTATTTATGTCTTTATTTATTATCTATTTATTTTTAATTTTTCTTTTGTATTGTTTCGTTTCTTATTTCTTTTGCAGGATAACACAGTATTTCATCCAGGTTCACGAACTCTCTAGTCAGGTGAACTCTTTCCTTGTCTTTTGACTTTCTTGTTGTTACATCGAGGACAATATTTCATTGAGGTTGGGGGTGGTATTACCATGTGTTTTACCTGGTTGTGTATGTGTTATTCCTGTTGATGTTTGTTAAAAAAAATTATTTTGTTTGTTTTTAGTCCTTAATAGTAAAACATAGTCCAATGATGATATTGTCTACTTTATGGTGAAAAATTAGAAATGATAAGTTCTTTAATGTACTTATATCTGATGCTTTGAGTAGTTGATCTAGGTTAGACTTGTAAGTACTTAACTATAGGTTTTTAGCAGTGAAAGCCTATGTTGTTGGCAAGGTGACTAGTTGAAGAAATTGCATGTCGATGAATGACCATTTGCTTAGATGTCTGTCCTCATTTGCTAGTGTTATGATGTGTGGTATGGTGTAAAAATAAAAAGAAAAAGTCTCTAAAGAAAGAAATTAAACCACCTATAACCGATAAACGTGAAACTACCTATAGGCGAGTGTTAGGACCACCATGAGGAGAAATGCTACCTTAAAGGGTAGGTGAGTTGAAAAAATAAAGAGAAAAAGTTCAAAAAATGAGAGAAAAAGAAAGAGATAAGGTAAAGAAAAAAATCACCATAGCATACTGAGCATATAGAGGCAATTACATAGCATAATTGAGATATCTAGGTTGGTTTGACCCATCGAATCCCAATTTTTAACGAAATCATTGAGTTGGCTTACCTAGGAATCAAGCTATGAATAAACCTTTACACAAACACTAAGAGTCTGGCTTAGATGATTTATTCAAAGACTTGGATTTGAGTTGCGTTGAGTACTTTGAAAGTTCTCTGATTTCATTATTAGGCATCATTTGAGGACAATAATATGTGTAACTATTGGGACTGTTTCATTTTATTACTTTCATTTTTGCATGAATGTATGTGTTTTGAATGACGTTTGTGGGTGTTGTCGCTGCCCTCACGAGACTATAACTCGTCCACTAGGGAAACCTAGGGGTTTAAAGGCTTGTTGCATACACTAAATGCAATCGTGATTCCTACAAAAGTGGCTTAGATACTTTTTTTTATTTAGTTCTTATTTTATTTTATTCTTGAATTGCTAGGGACTAGCAATAAGCTGGTTGGGGGTTGTGATAAGTGCATGAAAATATACTCTGAACATCACTAATTCGACTTGATTATCATGTGTTTAATCTTAATTATAGTTTATTTTGTGCTTTGTTATTAGGAAGCAATGGAATAGGGATATTGGAGCAATTACACATGTTTTGGGACCTTATGGACACATCGGAAGCACACAGGAAACAAGGAGAAACACATGAATCATTATCCTGCAAATCCGGCCATGCATCGTGACACAGAAAGGCCATGCGTCATGACACAGAAGCGTATTCCAGTTTTTTTGTTTAGTTCGTTCTTACGCAAATAAGGCCTTCGGGACTTCTTGATATAAACCAAGCTCATCTAAAACCCTAGGGGGAGAAAAATCAGAGAGAGAAAAGATGAGAAAAAGAGAGAAGAAACACACAACAAAGAGCCACAAACATAAATTTGAGATTGAAGAACGAAGAAACTTCATACCATATAGGATGTTGTTGCAATCTCTTCAGACTATGTCTCTTTCTTCTATGGAGAACTAATCTCCTAGGCAAAGATAAGGATGAACTCATGTATTTAAACTCTTATGTTCATGTTGTTGATTCATAAATACTCTTAAACGTTTAATACAATTGATGTTTATTATTCTTTATTATCTTTCGTTTTATGAATCCAAAAACTGTGTTTATTCAACTTGCATATAGATTCAGTCATGCTTTTTCTATGTGTGATTGGGGAACCCCATTTATGACTAGTAAAGTTATTTTATGAGTTGGTCTTCTGCTATAGTATTACCTGAGGGTATATTATCGACGTTAGATAGGTCATAACGATAACTTTGTGTGTTGTTAACATGGAGAAAATAAATCATTGGTTAAATTGGAATTTAATATGTTTAGAATTGAATATCTTCCGATTGTTGGTTTGGGATGTGAAACCTTCAATTGATTAATAACATGAATCAATAACTGAAAATAGGGATTTGATACAAGAGGGATTCCCGATGCTTTGCAGTTTTTCTCTGTTGATATTCTTAAAGTATTTTCCATAGTTTTTATCTTATATTATCAATTCAACCTTTCTATTTAATTAAGTTGCTGCTAATGTTTTGTTTAAGTAAATCAGTTCTTTGTAACCATCTCTCTAAGGAATCGACACCTCAACTATACTGCGATAACCGCAAGTACGTTTTGGGCGTACTCACTAAGTAAAAACATGATTAGTTTTCTTTAAAAAAAAAACACATATTTCATTGCCTTCAGGTGTTACCTCCAACAACTAGATAATTGAATATTACAAAATTTTCACTTACTATCCATGAGCGTATATTACCATGTTGTTGATAATATCTGTAAAATGAGCATAAAAATATCAAATTTAATCAATATTTGGAGAATTCATAAATTTAAATGATTCAAAAAGAATGGAACAACAAATAACTTATTACGAATTATTTTGAGATACGTCTCAGGAGCGAAAACTCCATACACAACCACCTCCGAACAACAATTCCACTTGGTTAGAAAATATTTTGTTGAAAACAATTTGTTGTTAGTTTGTGTGTATATATATGTATATATATTCTTACACACAAAATAACAACGGAGTAAAAAAACTTTTTTTTGAACAAAAACAGCAATGAAACATGAAAATTATCTAGTAAATTATCCTTTTCCCCTAATCGAAATGAGACATTGTCCCTAATATTTTAAAGAAAGAGAAGTAGAGTTTAGAAGATATCATCTGGTTAGTGTGGAATTGTCAGTTACAACTTCAACTAAAGATTACAAATTAAGATCTAAGTTTACTCTGCGCTTTTTGCCATGATCGTTATCGGACCAGTTCAATTTTGAGAGAATAGGGTTGCTTTTTAGTTCATAAGCTTAGAGTTGGTCAATTAAATCATCATTTTTTCTTACAGTTAGGAAGATATCTCTTACTGGTTATGAAATAATCCCATTTCTTTTGGCATCTTCAAGAAATACAAAAACAAAATCGAAAATCCATTAACATTAAACAGCCCAATGGGTTTTTGGTGAATATTCAAGTTTTCCCATGACTTAACTGTGAATATTTCTTCCAATGTGCCCAACCCACCTACTGAAGTAATGAAAGCGTCAGCATGATTGATCATTTCAGTGAGTCTTTCAGACATACCTGGGACAATACATTCTTCTCCATTTGATTTTCCGATGATGTTGTCCTCTATTAAGGGTTTTGGAATGATCCCCAAAAATTGACTACCACCTTCTTGTACAACCTTTGAAATACACTCCATCAATCCAAGATTGCCACCGCCATATACTAAGTGCATATTTCTTGCTACCATAACTCTACCCAATTCTTTTGCAACCTCATCAAATTCTGGTTTAGTTCTAAAGTTAGTGCCAGAAAACACATAGATATTGGTAACTCGTCATCTTGAAGTTGTTTCCATTTTTACTATCTCTCTTATCTAGCTGTATTGAAGAGAGAAGTGACAAGCTGAATTTATAGATCCTGAAAAATGGTGAGTAATAAATACACTAGTACCTACAAATGACAATTGTCAGTAAAATTGATCGTGAACAAAAAAGGTTAGATACTGTCAGTAAAAAGTAAATCAAAATAGTAATTTAAAGTAAAGGAAATCAAAGTAATAATTATGTACTGGTAGTTGTGATTGTGGCTCACATCTTCCTTTGGTTTTACATCCAGTAACGGCTTGAATGCCATATATGGGTCGGGGATAGACTTCCTATCCAATTTTCTTATAAATTAACAACAAGGTCTTTTAAAGTTAGATTCCTCAGACTGTATTGTTGTCTTTCTTTTTGAAATTGTGTATGTAACTTTCGAATCTCACGATGAAACCATTATGATGCGTCTCAAGAGTCAATGATATATCATCTAAAGGCTCCTTACTCAAGCCATCTCTAATGAATTGAATTTATCTTCACGATTATCAGACACCATTCCTAAAGAACGACAACGAGTGTTGCACGTGCAGCGTGCACATTTATAACAAACACCTAATTATTTAGCTCTTCATTTTTTTAGCATAGGTGTTTTTCCCTAAACTATACATGTTAGAAATGAAAGAGTCGGATGACTCACCTGCCAAGTGAACTTTTGCTTCAATTACCCAACGAATATCAGTAGGAATACCATGAATCATAAGAAGCCACATTCTTTATGTGCGTGCTTTGTAAATTCTTATTAGAGCATTTTGGGGAAGAGAAGGAAAATTCATGTGGAGTTTTTCAGAGTTTCTTTCATGCCTTGATTGTAGGTATCAGTAATTTTAGGAGACTGAAATAACCGACTTTGAGTCACAGAGTACCGTTATCCGCTGTTTAACCGGGGTGTGAAAAAAAGATGCTGCAAAACTCAAGAGGAAATGAAAATTTAGACAAATATTAAGCAAAAAAGAAAAGAAACTAATCAATCACGGTACACTGGGTTTGAAAGGAGAAAAGACTCTTGAAAATTTAAACACTCCAAAAATGGTTTCAGACGTTGTTCATTCACTTTAAATACATCACCATCCATAGAATTCTCAATGTCAATAGCCCCGTATAGGTAAACGTGTTTCACAATGAATGGGCCACTTCATTTGGATTTCAATTTTCTAGTAAAAATAAATGAAGATGAGAATTATAAAGCAAAACCTTTTTGACCAACTTCAAATGTTTTTCATGAAATTGGACTATCATGAAAGGCCTTAGTTTTAGCTTTAAGAATTTTCGTATTCTCATATGAATCATTCCTTAAATCTTCAAGTTCATTTAATTACAATTTACATTTGTGACTGGCTTTTTCAAGATTTGAATTGAATGTTTTAATAGCCCAATATGGTTAGTTTAAAAGACCAACCTTTATGATTTGGGTTGACCGTTTTTTCTAAAATTTGTTTAATTTCCTTATTCGCTAGTTCAACTTGACCATTCGTCTGATGGCGATAGGAGGTGGAAACTTTGTGTATGACTCAATACTTTTTCATTATAGAGTCAAAGGGTCTGTTACAAAAGTGTTTTCCTCCATCAATTATAATGGCACGAGGGATTCCAAATCGACTTAAAATATTTTCTTTTAAAAATTTGATCACAGTTATGTGATCATTGTTCCGAAAAGGAATCACCTCGACCCATTTTGAGATATAATCGACTGCAACTAAAATATATAAAAATCGAAATGATGGTGGAAATGGGCCAATGAAATCTATCCCCTAACAATCAAAGTTTTCAATGACAAAGATGGGATTTAAAGGCATCATGTTTTTTTTCAAAAATGGATTCCAATTTTTTACAGTTTTCACAAGTTTTGCAGAAAGTTTGTGTATCGTTAAAAATAATGGGCCAATAAAATCCACATTGTAAGATTTTTACAGTGGTTTTCTTTAATGAAAAATGACCTCCACATGCTTCTGAATGACAAAACTGAACAACACCACTTATCTCACTGTCTGGTATGCATTGTCTGAAAATCTGATCATGGAAATAATTAAACAGATATGGATCATCCCGATAGAATCTTTTGACTTCAGTCAAAAATTTCCACTTATCTTGCTGGCTCCAGTATGGAGGTATCTTTCTTGTTGTAAGAAAATTGACAATATTAGCATACCAAAGCATTGTGTTTACAAAGAATAAAAACTCATCGGGAAATGAGTCATTGATGAGAGTTGTATCAATTAGTGACTCATTTGTGAGTCTCGATAAATGATCTGCAACTATGTTATCTGCCCCTTTCTTATCTTTGATTGTGAGATTGAATTCTTGAAGCAACAAAATCCACCATATTAATCTTGGCTTTGCATCTTGTTTAGACATCAAATATCTAACATCAGCATGATCAGAATAGACAATGGTTAAAGAACCAATTAAATATGATCGAAATTTATCCAATGCAAATATTACAACAAGTAGCTCTTTTTATGTGGTAGTGTAATTAATTTGTGCATTGTTTAAAGTTATACTTGCGTAATATATTACATACGGCTTACCTTCCTTTCTTTATCCAAGTACTGCCCCAACTGCATAATCACTAGCATCACACATTAGCTCAAAAGGAAATGACCAATCAGGGGATTGCATAAAATGAGCAAAAGTCAAAAGACTAATAACTTTTCGAATGATTTTTGACATTCTTCATCTATTCAAATGTTGCATCTTTTAATATGAGGTTACATAAGGGTCTGGATATGTTACTAAAGTTTTTAATAAACCTCTTATAAAATCCTGCATGTCCTAAGAAAGAACGGATTTCCCTGACTAATTTTGGTGATGGCATTTAGAGATTACTTCTATTTTTACCTTGTCAATATCAATACCTTTAGATGACAGAACGTGACCCAAAATAATTTCTGAATTAGTCATGAAATGGTATTTTTCCTAGTTTAACACAAGTTTTTTTTCCTCACATCTTTTCAAAACATTTTCCAAATTATTCAAGCAATTATCAAATGAATTCCCAAAAATAGTTATATCATCCATAAATACCTCTAAATAGTGTTCAACCATGTCACTAAATATGCTTAACATGCATCGTTGGAATGTTGCAGGTGCATTACAAAGTCTAAAAGGCATTTTCCTAAATGCAAATGTTCGAAAGGGGCATGTGAATGTGGTCCTTTCCTAATCTTCTAAAGCAATGGGAATCTTATAATAACCCAAGTAACCATCAAGAAAACAATAGTATGGATGTCCAACTACTCTTTCTAAAATTTGATCAAGAAATGGTAGAGGAAAATGATCTCTTCTAGTTGCGTCATTTAGTTTTCAATAATCAATGCACATACGCCAACTAGATGGGATGCGAGTTGGGATTAATTCTACTTTATCATTTTTTACAACAGTAATTCCAGACTTTTTAGGTAGAACTTGTGTAGGAGATACCCACTTACTATCAGAGATAGGGTAGATAATTCCTACATCAAGAAGTTTAAAGACCTCGGTTTTTACTACTTCTTTTATGTGTGGGTTTAATCTTCTTTGGGGTTAACAATATGTCCTAGCATTATCTTCTAAATGTATTCGGTGTGTGTAGATTAATGGATTAGTTCCTTTTATGTCTTTTAAAGCTCATCTAATTGCTAGTTTGTGTTCTTTCAACATATTTAACAACTTACCTTCTTGATTGCTTGTAAGAAGAGAAGAAATTACCGCAGGGTAAGTTTGTTTATCTTCTAGAAATGCATATTTCAGTCCTTCTGGCAAAGCTTTTAACTCCAATTTGAGTGTTTCCTCGTGTTTTCCTTCTTCCAGTATTCCCAGTTCTTCCAAATTTTGTATCACTCCATCGTCTTCCAATACCTATGTAGAGTCCAGTAAAATATCATTAGTAATATCTGAATCTATTTTTGTACTTGATTCAACAAAATTAGCAGTCCAAATTTTCATGGGATCTGATAAACGCCCCTTATAATGTTCATCCATAATTGGCTTAATTGATTATATGATTTCGATTTCATTGTCCTCATCATATGGCTGTTTGCACATGTCAAAAATATTTAGCTCCAATTTC
>SKCR01007406.1:0-33979 GCA_019454045.1 Zanthoxylum bungeanum | reverse complement strand
GATCACACACAATCTCAATTAAACATGTTTTAAGCATACTTAAACATCCAATTCAATTAAAACATGCTCAAACACATTTTTCCCAATTTCAAGTTACATGTTCAACCTAAAGAATTGGGGAAAATTGATCCAATCCAATTTTCTTGAAATTGATCATGCACAACTTCAATTCAACCTCATTCAAGCATACTTCATCAAACAATTCAACCAAATCATGCCTAAATCGAGTTACCCAAATTAAAGTTTGACCAACAATAAGCAAATTGGGGAAAATCAATCCAATCAATTTTTTATCAAATTGATTACATATAACTCAAATTCAATCATATATAAGCATTCTTAAACAATCAATTTGTCAGAATCAAGCTTAAATCAAAAAGCCCCAAATTGCTCAAGAACCCTAATTCGGTTTTATGCATCAATAGCTCTGATACCATTGTTGGAGTTAAATCAAAGTCCCAAGATCATCAAACATGCATAAAACGAGTTGAATACACAAAGGAGTAAGGCGGAATTCATACTCACATTGAATTCGGTTTTGATGAAATGAAGAACAAGGTGCGATTTTTGTTGCTATGTTGAGCTCGGCAATGGCTTCCAAGTGCAGTGAGCTGGCGGTTTGGACTGGTTTGGACTCCACCATTTTCGGCCATGCAAGACTCCATTGAAGCTCCAAGCTTCAAGCTTCCAAGCTCATGAAGACACTTCCCTAACCACCTTGGTATGCCTCCTAGAGTGTGCTAGCACTTATCATCTTCTTTGATTTCTCTTCTTCATTCGGTCAAACCCAGATTTTTGAAGAACAAGAATCGGTTTCCAAAACCGTGAGGGAGAAGAAGAGAAAAGAGAGGAGAGAAGAGTTCGTGAAAAGGGAGAGAGAGAGAGAGTTAAAAGAAATAAAATTGCAAAAGGTTTTTATATTTCTAAAATTAAAAAACCATTTACCAATTCTATTTTACTTTTCATTAAAATACAAAAGTCAAAAATTAAAAAGCAAGGGTTGCTTTTCAACTTCTACTTTTTCCTTTAAGTCACATCACATCACTTTAATAAAGTGACATGTTGTCAAGTCACATCACTCAAAGTGACAATTGATTTGACGCATGATGTGACAAACGATTTGACACTTGATGTGACTCGCGTGCCGCGCTCGAATTCGAAATGCGAATGCGCTCGCAATCACTCTCGGGCTCGGGTTCGCTAATTCCAAATTAACGAATTTTCCGTCGCGTCGTAATTAAATGATTACGCCTAGCGAAATCACTATTCACATCGCTAACGAATTAATTCTAAATTAATTCGTTCGCCCGAATTAAAATCTAATTTTAATTCCGCGTCAAAATCCAATTTCGATTAATATATCGAATATATTAATTTTACCGATTAATTCCAAATTAATCGTTCTCTCTCTTTAACGATATTTTATCCGAGATAAATATCTCCGTAATTAATCCCAGATTAATTTTCTCTCTCATCGAATTAATCCCAGATTAATTCTATCTCTCTCTTCTAATTAATCCCAGATTAATCAAAGTGCGAGTCATACGTCATCGGTGAATCTTCAGGAACCGACCCATGAGATCTCCGGATATGTTGGCAGTAAATACGATCGTCAGACTGTCCGAACACGTAAGTACCTCGTACTACGTTTATATCGATTTACAAGACAAGGTTGGCTTCTAGCAAAGCGCCATGCCTACCCAATTCTCCAGAAATATTCTTACAGGAATATATAGATCTGTATCAAGCGTAGTATACCGTAGTATTGTGTATATCGGCCCAGTATCGGATAGTCACGTGCTAGGGCTGGGGCTGGATAAGTGTCTGCCCCGTCCGAAGTACATGTCGGATGTCTGGTAACATAGTCTCTATAATCGGATATTTATGACCTGGTCACAATATCCCGATGGTTGCGCAACACTTAAGAGCACTAGTACCGTATCCTGCGTGACATCATCTCCAATATAACTGAAGTGATACTTCCGTCTTGACATCACACCCAATACACTACGACTCTCTGATAAACCCAGAAGTGGTGTACACAAAACCGGTTAAAGCCCTGTACCACCAAGACCAAAGTCTATCGATTATCGCAAGTATTAGCGATGCAAGTCTCAGGTTAAGACTATACACACCTACCTTGATTTCGGCCTCCCATAGACACATAGTTATAATACCAATGGGATTCCGAGGGGTCTATCCAGAACGAAGCTGTTTCCCGTACCATCGGTGAAACACGACCTCCTATCGCACTTGCATAAGTATCCAATACTTATATATATGAGAACTATGTCGTTGTGCCCTCACAACACGCACAAGTGCAATACTAGCCTATTCCGCATTATCGATGTCCAGTCTCGATAATACTCCGGCTAGGGATATTTAATGATTAATCCTTCGTGGACTGATACTGTCTCATATCATCTCAATCTAGGAACTAATCATATGGACCTCTCTTCATTTATACATTATAGTGATTTAATCACAAATGATGAGAGTGCAATTTCCTTGTCACATAGTTAATTTGTACAACAACACCGTGATCTGTACAAATAGTGACGCTATGGGTCATATTATCCAACACCCATACCTCTCAGGTTGTTTCCTGACTCTCTCCGACCTACGCGGTTCTTGTGTAATCGAAGATTGTGGTACAGTCTCATCCCTGATGGACTGTTCATGTTCCATTGAGGATTCTATGCCGGGAATAGTATCACACCAATTTTCATCGAGTTCTACTTTCCTCCCACTAACTACTGCATTTAGGAATTCATTTTCAAGGAAAACTGCATGTAGAGGAACAAATACTTTGTTCTCTTGTGGGTGATAGAAGTAATATCATTTGGTTTCCCTAGGATATCCTACGAATAGGCATTTATCCGATTTGGGTTCATGTTTGGTACCTTCCAAACGTTTGACGTATGCCCAGCATCCCTAAATCTTCAGGAATAAGAAACCTGGTTTCTTTCATGTCCATATTTCATACGGCGTTTGTTGAACAGACTTTGACGGAACCTTATTCAAAATAAGAATTACACTGTTTAATGCATATCCCCAGAAGGAACCTTACCATGTCCAACAAAGTATGGTTTCTCCGTTCAGGCACAACATTTAATTGCAGTGTTCCAGGAGGAGTCCACTGTGAAAGAATACCATATTCTTTCAGATAATCTAGAAACTCATTGCTCAAGTATTCGCCACCACGGTCCGACCGTAATGTCTTAAAACTCTTGCAGGTCTGTTTTTCAACTTCGTGTCGAAAATCTTTGAATTTCTCAAAAGTTTCGGACATGTGTCTCATAAGATGCACATAACCATAACGCGATGCATCATCCGTAAAGGTTACAAAGTATTCATATCCACCTCTAGCCTGGCTAGAAATGGGCCCACATACATCACTATGAACGAGGGCTAACAGTTCAGTGGCGCGTTCATCTTTACCGCTAAAAGGCGATTTAGGCATTTTGCCTAATAAAAAGATTCGCAGATGTCATATGAATTTGGATCAAATACGTCCAAGTACCCACTCTTCGAAAGTGTGGATATGCGAGTCTTGTTATGTGTCCCAGACGACAGTGCCACATATAAGTTTCATCCTTATTACTCATTTTAAGCTTTTTGTTTGTTACATTATATGTTTGAGATTGATTTATATTCAAAATATAAAGACCATTATTTGCAACAGCAGTGCAAATCTCTACATCATTTTTATACACAAAACACCCGGTGTTCCGAAATACAAAAGTGTACCCACATTGGGTTAACATAGATACAGATATAAGATTCCTAGTCAAACTATGTACATAATAACAGTCATTAAGTTCAAGTACATGCCCCGAGGACAGTTCCAAAACAAAAGTGCCAACGGCCAAAACAACGACTGGAGTTCCATTTCCGACACGTAATCAATCTCCCCTGAGGACAGTCTCCTGCTAATCTGCAGATCATGCACATCATACATATATGAGTACCACAACCAGAATCAAAAATCCAATTTTTAAAACTCGAAGTAGTCATGTTTATCTCAATAACAACATACATGAGGCCGGTGCCTTGCCCACCTTTATCTCCTTCTAGAGCACCTTGTACTCGCGGTAGTCATGCTTCCAGTGACCCCGCTTGCCGTACTGGAGGCAAATATCCTGAGATTTGTCCTTAGGCTTCCCGGAAGCCTTTGATGCTTTGCCCTTATGCTTCTTCTTTTTAACACCACTAGTCACCTTACGCCAAGCCTTGGGTGACTGTGATGTTTGAGCAAAGTGCGCCTCGCGCTTCTTGCCCTTGAGAAGTTCCTTCTAAGCTTCCTTCAGAGTGGCCATCAACTCCCCAAGAGTGTCGTCCTGGTTCATCATGTTATAGTTCATGATGAACCCACTCCAAGTTTCAGGGAGAGACTGCAAGATCAAATCTATGGAAGTCTCACCCTCATAGACTATCCCCATCTGGGTAAGCTGCTCGATGTCAGCGATCATCTGTGCCACATGGGACTCAACAGACATGCCCTCTGTCATATGAACTCGGAAAAGCTTCTTTTGTAACTCATATTTCTACGATCTCCGGTTAGACGGGTGTAGATCGTGCAACCTCGCTAACATATTGTAGGGATCCAAGTCCCTATTTTGCCTGCGGAAATGCTGAGTCATTGCCGCAAGCATAATACACTGAGCAGTTGAGTTGTTATCACTGTGAGTATTCCAAAGCTCCAGCTCAACTCCCTGATCATCTCTGGGCTTAGGCCCAAGAGGTCTCTCTATAGTGTATAGAAGCCTCTCGGATCCAAGGACAATCCTTAGATTCATTTCCAATCTGCAAAGTTCGTGCCCTTAAAGACATTTTCACCCATGATAATGTTGCAAACACTGTTCTTTCCAGTCACCATTCCTGCAATTTATTAAAGCATTAGCTGTTGCTAAAAATGGATGACCAAATATTATAAGAACTGGCTTATAATTATCTACTTTAGGTTGTGTTTCTAAAATAATAAAATCCACAGAATATATGAATTTATCGACTTGAATTAACACATCTTCTATAATTTCTTTCGGTACTTTGACTGATCTATCGGCAAGTAAAAGAGTATTTGGAGTTGGTATTAACTCGTCAATATTAAGTTGTTGGTAAACCGAAAATGGTAGTAAATTTACACTGGCTCCAAAGTCAAGCAAAACATGTTTAATTTTTTTTATCTCCAATAATACAGGAAATAGTTAGACAACCAGGTCTTTGTATTTTAAAGTATTATTGGTGGAGAGAATTAAACTTACCTATTTGGCTATAAAAGCTTTCTTTCTTACCTGATGTTTTCTATTAACGGTGCACAAGTCTTTCAGAAATTTGGCATAAGATTGTATCTGTTGGATGACATCTAACAAAGGAATATTGACATTTACCTGTTTGAATATTTCATAAATCTCTGGGGAATGGTTCAATATCTTTGCTTTTAATGCTTGAGGAAATGGAGGTGCATGTGACAAATTATTATCATCAACGATAGGTACATATTTATTAACCTATTCCTTACCCTCTGAATCTGATTTATTTTCAATTTCATGAGGTTCAAAATTAAGTTTGTAGATAACTTTACCATTACGAATAGTACTAATAGATTTGACTTGGTCAATATTTTGACTACTAGAACTACTCTCGTGAGGGTTTTGATGATTCTTGGGGTTTGGCTGTGGTTGTGCAGGAAACTTACTTTTCTCATGAATGGTCAATGCAAATGTGATTTTGGAAAAAGTATCTTTCATATCAATCAATGTTTGCACATGTTGGTTATTGATGGCTTCTTGTTTCTCAATGAATGCATGCAAGGTGTCCTCAAGGGTTTTTCTAGGTTGTGGGACATATGGTGCATAATTCTGAGAGTTTTGGAAATTCTGGTATACCTGGGGAGTTGTTGCGATGGTTGTGCTTGGTTATCATTCCTCCAATTGAAGTTTGGATGGTTTCTCCAACCAGAATTGTAGGTTTGGGAGTATGGGTTTGGATTTGGTCTATTGAAAGTTTTTATGGATTTGACTTTGTCATGGAGACATTCTTGCAGAGCTGGCATGGTTGGCCTAACTTGTGTGACATGCTCATTTGAATTACAGATTTCACATGTAATTTCTTGAACTGACTTGACATGATCACTCTTTCTTATTTCTAATTCCTTAACGTTTTTAGCTAGAGATGCATACTTAGATGAAAGGTCATGGTCTTCCCTAAGGTTAAACATACTTCTACTAGATGGTTGTGGTTTTACATATGACTTATAAGTGCCAATTGTGTGCTAGTGTTGTGCATTCTCTACTATGTGTTCTAGGTAATCTAGTGCATCTTTGGGATTTTTATCCCTAAACTCACCAGTTTGTGCGGATCATACACCTTCGCAACGATGGAGCACTAAGGGATACATGGCATGTCCAGCCTATGGTTCATTATCTGGATGGAGCACTAAGGGATACATGGCATGTCCAGTTTGTGCAGATCATACACCTTCGCAACGATTACGGAATAAAATTGGATACACGGGGCACATGAGATTTCTTGAGTCGAGTCATCCTTGGCGGAGGAGAAAATTATTTAACGGGCAACATGAACCTCAGAGTAAGCCCAGTCAATTGTTTGCATTTGACATACTTTGCCAACATCAACATCTCAAAGACAGCACACCAGGTAAACATCCTAATAATAGAGATAAAAATCGAAAACGGTTACCTGAAGAGTTGAATTGGACAGGAAATAGTATTTTCTTTGAGTTAGAATATTGGGGGACTCTGAGTTTGCGACATAATTTGGATGTAATGCATATAGAGAAAAATATTTGTGAGAGTTTAGTGGGTACACTAATCAATATTCCGGGTAAGACAAAAGACACTGTAAATGCTAGATTGGACCTACAAGATCTTAGAATTCGCAGTGAATTGCATTTACAAGTCGCCTCTCGAGGTTTTATTAAGCCTCCTGCTAGTTATGTACTCAATCAATTGGAGAGAAAATCATTATGTGATTGGCTGAAAATGGTTAAATTCCCTGGTAATTATGCATCCAATATTGGGCGTTGGGTCAGAGATGATACATTAACGGGATTAAAGAGTCACGATTGTCATGTGCTGCTCGAGATTCTCCTTCCTGTTGGCATTCGACCTTATCTCCCCCCGAATGTATGCGACGTCGTACTTGATCTATGTGGCTTCTTTAAACAATTGTGTTAGAGAACATTAAGCACATCTGTTATTGACGACCTTGAGCGAGGAATCGTGATAATCCTATGCAAGCTGGAGCGAATTTTGCCACCCGCTTTCTTTGATGTCATGGTATATCTGGCTGTGCATTTACCGGCTGAAGCTAGAAAGGGAGGTCATGTCCATTACAGATGGATGTATCCCATTGAGAGGTACTATATATATATATATATATATAGTTTTATATAAGAAAATTTGTAACCGTTTTTATGTGCATAGAATTTAGTCTTAATGCAAACTTGTTGTCATATCTGCAGAGCTTTGGGAGATTACAAACAATATGTGAAAAACAAGGCACGCCCTGAAGGTTCAATAGCTGAAGTTGTTATAATAAGTGAAGCAATAACATTTTGTTCGATGTATATGCAGAATATTGAAACTCATTTTAATCGTCGGCCACGAAACTATGATGGAGATGCAAGTAATAACCAAGAGATCACAGTGTTCCGTCAAAATTACAGACCATTTGGGGCAGTAGGTGTCAAATTACTAACCCTTCAGGAAGTTCAACGTGCGCATTGGTTTATATTGAGTAATTGTGATGAAGTGCAACCATATTTAACGTAAGTTTTTCTGGTGCATCATTACTGTATTTTTTCCATACATTAACCGTGATAATTTATTGTAGGCAACATCTAACAATGCTACAATATGATGGTGACCATAATGTTGATGAAACCCACAAAAAAGAATTTCCTAAATGGTTTGAGACAACTGTAAGTTAGAATATTTTATATTTATTTTGATCCTAACATTAGACATTTCAGTTTGTTATATTAACACATATATTTCATTGTCAGATTATTAATCAAGTGCAAAATGGTCAATTGGACTCGCAATCCTCGTTGGTTTCTTTGGCTTATGGGCCTCAAAAGCAGGCTTATGAGTACAGTGGATGTATTGTCAACGGTGTTAGATTTCATACCGAACAGCGAGATGTTACTCATGTGACTCAAAATTCTGGAATTATAGTCCAAGGAGAACACGGTTCAGATGTAATTGACTTCTACGGCGTATTGCAATCGGTCATTGAGTTGATATATCGACCCAGACGACATATTGTGCTATTCCAATGTAAGTGGTTTGACACAAATGCCAGAAAGAGGAGAATTCAAGTTAGTAATCATCTCACGTCAATTAATGTTCAACGTTGTTGGTACAAGAATGATCCATACATTTTTTGTACGCAAGCACGTTCAGTGATATATATACCTGATCCTAAGTTAGGAACTGGATGGATGGTGGTAGAAAAGTTACAACATATGGCCATTTGGGACATGCAAGAGAAAGATATAGTTGACATATCAGATGAAACACAAGAAGTCTCCGGCAATTTTGAAGTTCCTGAACATATATTTTTTGGACCAACTGTCAACGTTCCTGAAAATATCACATTAACTCGAGCTAGTACAGACGTTGAGCTAATTCCTCATTCTGAAGTGAGCATTGAAGTAGCAAGTGAAGAACAATTTGACACCGAAGATGACTTCGATTCCAGTCACGAATCCTCAAATACCGACGATAATAGTGATTAATTATGAAGTTACAGTATTTTGTGATTGATGAATAAGTTTATGGATTAATGTATGGTTGTTGATTTTAATTACTCTTTAGATATGGTTGAAATATTAACGTAATGATTAATAGTATAACTATGATATATTTGTTTTTAATTATTATTTTTAATGGTAGACATTTAGCGTCGAAATAAACTAGTCGACGCTAAATGTAAGACATGTAGCGTCGAAATACAATAGTCGATGCTAAATGTAAGACATCTAGCGTCGAAATACAATAGTCGACGCTAAATGAAAGACATTTAGCGTCGATTATTGTTCGACGCTAAATTAAAGACATATAGCGTCGATTATTCTTCGACGCTAAATGTCTTTCATTTAGCGTCGACTACTATTCGACGCTAAATGTCTTTCATTTAGCGTCGACTATTGTATTTCGACGCTAGATGTCTTACATTAGCGTCGACTTTGTATTTCGACGCTACATGTCTTATATTTAGCGTCGACTAGTGTATTTCGACGCTAAATAAAAATTAAATTTCCCGGAAAAATAACCCTATTTTTTTCATTAGCCGTCTATATTTGGCGTCGAAGATTTCGACGGTAAAAGTCAATTAATTCGATGCTAAATGTTTTTTAAATCCCTAAAACCAGTGCTTCTCTTCTTCCTTGGCTCAAAGCAAAAACTCGATTCTCTCTCCTATTCGATTTTCCAACAGTGAAGAACGAAGGAAAATTATAGGTAAGTCTCATTTGTTGATTTAAATTTGTTGATGAGGATGAATTTGATGAAATTGAGGATGAGATTGATGATATTGATGATGAATTTGATGAATTTGAGATTGATGAAATTGATGATGATGATGATGATGATGACAGAGGATGAATTACAGTTTTACGAGACTATTTTGAGATGATGATGATGTTACTGGGCAAGAACAGCAGCAAATGCTGCTGTTCTTGCCCAGAACAGCAGCAATTGCTTGGCTCCAAAAACCCACTTGATACATTGCATGTTATAGGCTGTTTATATAATGTTAAGTCTGAATTTGTGCCCTCTTTGGTTAATTATAACTGTTTGATGGATCAATTATGTGGTTTTTCGCGTGTTAGTAATGCTCAAAATTTGTTTTTTGATATGAAGAGTAGAGGGCATGTGCCTAATGTTGTTTCTTACACTACTTTAATTTGTGGATATTCTGGAATTGGTGAAATGGCTGCTGCATATAAGGTGTTTGCTGAAATGTGTGATTGTGATGTTCTGCCCAACTCTCTCACGTATAATGTCTTGATTCGTGGTGCTATAAGGGCACGTGATGTTGAGCGTGGTAATGAGTTGATGGGCAAGCTTTGGGAGAGGATGAAGGAGGAGGTGGACTTGTCTGTGAATAGTGAGGCGTTTGCTAATCTTGTCGATTCATTGTGTAGAGAAGGGTATTTCAATGAAGTTTTTATGATTGCGGAGGATATGCCGCAAGGGAAAAGTGTTAATGAGGACTTTGCTTATGGACATAAGATTGACTCGCTTTGTGTGGCTTGTGATGTATTGCTTATGTGAATAATGAATGCATATGTGAAATGAATAAATGAATGAATGAATTTGAAAACGAAAGTGAGCATTCGATGTTATAAGCGCTTTTGTTAAGTTGTATTGACTTGTATGGATAAGTATGTATATGTATAAGAACTTTGGAATTTGATGACGCTAATGCGACGGGTTTTTGCAGATGGCACCGGGCAATCGCAAATGGGCTACCGCGACTCCATCTACATCAGCAAGGGCAACTGGCCCTGGTGATTTCTCTGCTAGCACAGGTGAGTCAAGTACAGTGAAGGGTCGAGGACGCACTCGTGGCCTGGGGTTAGCTAAGTACGTTAAGGCTCACGGCCGTATCCGGATAGAGATATCAGATGATGGACACACTCAAGTCGGACAACATAATTCAGCGTTTAATACAGCCATAGTAGCTACACAGCTCGATATGAAGCTCCCCAAAACTACATATCTTGGAGAAAGATACCGTGGGAGACAAAATGAACCAGCTATTCCCTTCGCTACTTGTAAGTTTTCGATATTGTTTGTTATTTAACATTTTTATTTTATACTTATTTTTACTCGAATTTTCATGTAGGAATGGTTCGACTTCGATCTGACCCAAGTGAATGTCCAACAATATATTGACTACCACATGGGGAAAAATTATAAAGATTATAGAACAAAAGTCCTGAAACCAATATTCGACGTACATGGACCTTCAAATGCTCCACAACATAAGCCTGATTTTATAGAGGAACAAGATTGGACATTCTTATGTGAGCTTTGGTCTAGCAAAAAACACGAGGTAAATTTTGAAATAAACGGAAATTTATAATTGTATTTGTTTTCGGTACTTACAGTGTTGGTAAATACAGGATAAATGTCACGCAAATGCGGAAAATCGAAGTCACTTGCGTTTTGACCAGCGTGGAGGTTCGAAGCCATTTATCCAACATCGTGCCGAACATTCTGAGGTAAATATATCCTAACATAAAATTTAACAGTTAATTGTTTTTACTAATCTGGAATAATATTGAATTTATTTTATGTTTATAACATAGTAGCACAAGTGAGGTGCAATCATTTCCAGATTTTTTCCGTGTGACGCATTACAATGAGAGAAACAGATGGATAAATGAAGAAGCCGAACGCTGCTATGTAAGTTTCAGTTTTTAAAATAAAATTATTAATATTATTTATGTCAATTTGTTTTCTCAAATTATAATATTAACTTATTTTTTGAAACAGAACGAAATGATGGAACTCCAACATCAAACTCAGGAGACATGGTCCGACCCCATACCAGATGAGCAGCTGTCGCAATTGGTTTTCAAGAATCAGACAGCTTACAACGTTGGTCTTGGCACTCGTAAGAAGCCAACGTCATCTGCACGCAATAGTGGTAATTCGGACAATGTCTCTCTTCGAGACGAGTTAGACACCACCAAAGACGAGCTGCAGCAGACTATGGAGAAGCTACAACAGGTCATGGTGGACCACGAGAAGAAGATGATGGACCACGAGAAGAAGATGGAGAAGTTGGAACAGCAACTGCTGGCTTTCCGTCAGATGTTCGAGGCCTCAATGAGTCATGGTGCATCGTGCTCGAACGTCCCCCCATCACAGTAGCAATTAATTTTATATTTGGTTTTGTATAAACATTTTGAACAAATAGAATTAATATAATATTTCTTTTTTCTAAAACAAATTTCAATATAATATTTCATCATTTTGTTATTAATTACAATCTTTTTCAACTAAATTAAATATTTTAGACCAAAAAATAAGTAAATTACTAATTTTTAAAAAAATAAATTTTTTTACTTTTAGCGTCGAATATTTCCACGCTAATAGTATAAAAAATGGCCGCTGTAAGCATACATATAATACTTTTTTAATATACGTTAGCGTCGAATATTTCGACGGTAATAGTAAAACAATGGTCGATGTAAGCTTACATATAATACTTTTTTAATATACTTTAGCGTCGACAATTTTCGACGCTAAAAGTTTGAATTTTTACGTCGCGAAATATAAAATATAGAGTCGGAAAATTTACTTTACCGTCGAAAAAATTGGACGCAGAATACTTTTTTTTAGCGTCGCATTTAATTATTTCGACGCTAAAAGTGATTTTCGTCGACATTTTATCGTCCATTTTTTGCGTCTAATTTTTTCGACGCTAAATGTGTTTTGCGTCGAAACCGTCGCTTATGGCTTCGAAATAATTCGACACTAATGGTCTAATTCTTGTAGTGGTCAATTCTTGACTCTTCCCTTCCGACGTCCGTTTCCCGCAACTTCCGCGAAATAAAAGGTAGTGTCTCCATACGAGGCTCATCATCGGGACTTACATGTAAAAATGCAGTGCCTACAGTCGCCCCCACTTTGAAGGGTCTTGTGCAGTGTGTGACAATGACAATCCTATCAAAGTCTCGCAATGCATTTTTACTTACCTGGCTCGCCAGCTGCCACTTGACTTGCCTGTTTCTCCGAACGGTGTTGATAATGTAGTGGACCTCGATCCCGGGATACATCCTAATAACTGTAAACGACAACGGGGGCCTCCACCTTGGGATGCATCCCAGTACCGCTGACAAAATGGGCCTCGACCCTGGGATGCATCCCAATAACTAATGATGCAGTGGGCCTCGACCCTGGGACGCATCCCAATAACTACAACCGACAATGGGGGCCTCGACCCTGGGACGCATCCATATACCACTGCCAAAATAGGCCTCGACTCGAGGACGCAACCCCAAACTACTGATGATAATTGAATTTTAGCTTGCCAATTGCCACCTGACTTGCCTGTTGTGCTGAATTGAGTTGGTTGTGTCGTACCTGGCATGCTAAACCCCATATCTGAGGTGTCACTGGTGCGTCTCCGTACCTATAGTGCTGCAGTAGTCTGAATGATGTACCTGGCGTACTAAACTCCGTACCTAGGGCGTCGCAGTAATATCTTCATACCCGGAGTGCCATACCTGGCAAGCTAAACCTCATACCCAAGGTGTCGCTAAAATATCTCCATACTAGGAGTGCCATACCTGGCAGAACTGATGCTGATGTTGATTGTGTCTCCATTCCCGAAGTGTCGTACCTGGCAAAACTAATTCCGATGATGTGGGCCTCCCCCCCAGAGTATCATACCCGGTAAAGACTGATAATGATGTGGGCCTCAACCCATGCTCCTTTTTCGGAGTGCCATTTTCGGCAAAGACTGATAATGATGTGGGCCTCAACCCACAGAGTGCCATAGTCGGCAAAGACTTATATTGATGTGGGCCTCAACCTGTGGTGCATTTCCGGAGTGCCATTTTTCTGCAAGTGATAGTGATAATTGTCCATTTTCGAACCATGCCCCATTTTCGGAGTGCCATTTTCGGCAAGTGATGAGATAGTGGTACATTTCGGAACCGTGTTCCATTCTCGGAGTGCCATTTTTGGCGAGTGACGAGATAGTGATAATGGTCCATTTCCGAACCATGCTCCATTTTCGGAATGCCATTTTCGGCGAGTGATGAGATTGTGGTCCATTTCTGAACCGTTGCTGACGAGAGATAGGTCCATTTTCGAACCATTGCTGATGAGAGATGGTCCATTCTCAACCATTACTGATGTGAGAGTGGTCCATTTTTTTGGATAAGGTAAGTATTATAACCAAAAGAAAACTATACAAGAGCAAAGGGGCATCCCCCGGATCTAGAGAGGACAAGCCCTCCTAGAAGAAAGCCAAACGGCTACAATAGATCAACTAAAGATGTCATCGGGCAAGTGCCACGAAAGGTGAAGCCATTTATTGTCATAAGATGGAGTCACCTTACGTAAAGAACTAATACGATTCCGAACATCAAAAACAATATCATATAGAAGAACAGAAACTGGCCTAAGAGGCATATCATGAGTGCGAGCATTCCTCTCCCTCCATATATGGTAAACTGACGCTGCAAAGGACAGACGAACCAGAAGATGATATAAAGAGGCACCAGAGAACTGACAAAGCCACTCAATAGTTTGGCGCCAATCTCGACAGCTCCAGTCTAAACCACACATGGCTAGCACAGACGACCAAAACCTCAAAGAAAAGAGGCACTGAAAAAAAGATGATCGATGTCCTCACTCGAACAACCACAAAGGATACACCGCGAGCAAGAGGATATACCAAATTTCATTAGACTGTCCTGAGTACACAGGCCTCCCTGAATGGACATCCAAAGAAGAAAAGAATGGCGGGGAATAGATTTCCGGAACCATACAACTCGGGACCAAGGCATCTCGGGTCTCCTCGACCTCAAAGCATTCCAGGCACAATCCACAGAAAATTTCCCATGTCTATCATCTTCCCAAACCAGCATATCCTCCCTCAAACTAGAAGGAGACGGAAGGTGAGTCTGAGCCAGATCAACAAGAGCAGCAGATCTAGAAGGGGGCCAATGCCAAGCAGAATCAGAGATAATGGAAGCAACTTTCGCCATCCTATCCAAGCCAGAATCATAAATCACTCTCTCGCCCAATGAGTGCTCAATCGGGCCTACAGGATGCCAATTATCAAACCACAATAAAGTCGACTCGCCATTCCCAATACACACTCTCATTCCTGAACCGCATTCCACTCAGAGTGCTATTCCTGACTTGTTCTTTCTCGAACCATGTTTAATTCTCGGATTATTCATTCTCGAACCCTGCTCCATTCTTGGATAGCCATTCTCAACTTGTTCATTCTCGAACTGTGCTCCATTCTTGGATTTTTCATTCTCGAACTGTGCTCCATTCTTGGATTGCCATTCTTGGCTTGTTCCTTCTCAAACTTTGCTCCATTCTCAAATTCTGCTCCATTCTCAAATTGTTCATTCTTGAACCTTGTTCCATTCTTGGATTGTGCTCCATTCTCGGAGTGCCATTCTCAGATTATGCTCTATTCTCATAGTGCCATTCTCAGATTGCCATTCTCGGCTTGTTCATTCTCGAACTCTGCTCCATTTTTGCAGTGCCATTCTTAGATTGCCATTCTCGGATTGATCATTCTCGAACTCTGATCGCCATTCTCGGCTTATTCATTATCCAACTCTGATTGCCATTCTCGAACTCTGATTGCCATTCTCGGCATGTTCATTCTCGAACTCTGATCCGTTCTCAGATTGTCATTCTGGACTTGTTCATTCTCGACTTGTTCATTCTCAAGATTAATTAATTGGATTAGATTGATTGATAACATGCCTTGTGTGAATGTGATAAATGTGATGAATGAATAATGTATATCGGATGGATATTAAATAGGTGAGGGCAATTTTGGAAATTATTGTAATAAATTTAGAATTTATTAAATTTGACATGCGTGTCCAGTCTATTACCTTTTGACTCTTTGTATTTCTCTTTTCATCTATTCCCCTCAATGTAAATGAGGTTTCTTTATAAGTGTTATGTAATTGGGTAAAAGTAAGAATAGTGCTAGCGGGAGAGAGGAAATGGAGAGATTTGTTCTAGGAAAAAAATGTAATATATATCCATCCGCATATCAATATTATTTTATTTATCGCGCCTTATTATGCTTTTAGAATGCGTGCTTAAGGGAGTATGATGAGACCTAATGAAAGATATTGGTTGCCAATTACGCGAAAAACCCTCAACAAAGTCAAGACTTTTATCCATCGTGGATGTGTTTGAATCATGAAGGCTTTGTTCCATATCATTTGTCTTGTCTAAGTTGTGATTTGTTGGCCAAAGTCAAGATCACTTCTTGTCCATCGACATCGGTTACGAAGCTTTCCAAAGTCAATTGGTCAGGCTTAACTAGAATCATTAAGCTTGTTGGGCCAAAGCCAAGGCTTAGTTAATTCAGAGGAAAAGGTTAGGAAACATATTGGATATATTGGCATATATTTTATATATGTTTCGGACATGGATGTCCACCTACTGGATCTAGGAATTGGATGAGATTAATTTGATCTTAGAGATCTACATAGTTTTATACAATTTTTTTGCCAAAGTTAAGATTGTGTGTTACTTAATGGGATCCAAGCCCACCAGGAAATTAGGTTTCCCGAGTACTCCACAGAGGGTTAGAGGCTCGCCGAAAAATAGTGGGAGGCAAGTATTAAATTTGCAATTTCGTTTAGATACTTACCAATACGCGCTCATTTCATTTTTCGTAATAATTTATAAAAATATTAGTTGGACTAATATTCAAATGTAGTTTTAATTAAATAGTTAGACTGTATTCAGACTACTTCATTTATAGTTGATTATATAAGTGGATTATAGTAATCAATATATATTTGAATTTAACCAAATTAAAATTATAGTTGATTATATAGTTAAACTATAGTAACTATTATATACAAATGTTCCCGAAATTGATGATTGGATAGTTAGACTATTGGAATCAAGATAACTGAAAGATTAGCGTTTAGAACATAATCCTAGGTGAAAATGTCTTTAAACGGCTTCAATTTTCAGATTGGGAATAGAACCTTAGGATAGTCTTAGGAACTGAGAAGTTATTCGATTTGATAGAGTAACATCTCAAGCCTGAGCTCGGAGATGAGAAAATAGTGGAGCATGAGCTTTGGATGACTCATGATGATGATAACTTTAATGCCCAATCTGTTATGCGTACCACAATGACTCCTTAAATTCGTAGTCATAACGAATGATTAGATCTTTGTACTATGATGATGTAATTAAAGAACTTCATAGATCTATACTTAGATCTTAGAAGCATTGATTGCAAATGATAACACTTGGATAGTTGATGACTATGCTCAGGTAGACAAAGCCAAAGTTTGCAAAAGTGGCAAGAAGCACAAGGCGCATCTTACTTCAACATCCCAGAAGGTCAAGGCTTGGACAAAGGCTTCTCCAGTTGTGGAATAAGGGCAAAGGCAAAATCGTCACAGTCTTCTAGGAAGACAAAAGGACATATCCCAAGATATCTGCCTAAACTGTGGCAAACGGGGTCACTGGAAGCGTGACTGCCGTATGGATAAGGCAGACATGAAGGAAATGAATGCGGGGCAAGCCTTTGGCTTCAAGTATGTTTGTCATAAAATTGTTCACCACTAGTTTCAAAAATTGGATTTTTGATACTTTATGATACATAAATATGTACTGATGTCCGAATCTGCTGATAAGATGGATACTGACTTTAGATGAGATCGCTCTGCGAGTCAGAAACATGACGAGATTTGCTGTTTTAACCATAGAAACCTTAATTTTGGAACTGCCATTGGGGCATGTTCTTAAATTGGGAACTGTTATAATGTACCTAGTTTGACTAGAAACATTATCTCTATATCTAGTATAACTCGTTGCCAGTATACCTTTATATTGTAGAACACTAAGTGTTTTATTTTGTAAAAATGATATTGAGATAAACACATTAGATGTGAATAACAATATTTATATTTTGAATATAAATGAATCTCAAACTTATAACATGACAAACAAATAACCCAACTAAATTAAATAGATGAGACTTATATATGGCATTATTGTCTATGACACATTAACAAGACTCGTATATCCAAATTTTTGAAGAGTGGGTACTAGGACAGATTTGATTTTAATTCAAATGATGTCTACGAATCTAGCATATTTGGCAAAGTGCCTAAAATACCTTTTACTTGGTAAAAGTGCAAGTATCATCGATCTCTTAGCCCTCGTTCATAGTGATGTAAGTGGGCCCATGTCTAGCTAGGTTAGAGGTGGATATGAATGCTTCATAACCTTTACGGATGTGGCATCACGTTACGGTTATGTGTTTCTAATGAAATATAAATCAGAAACTTTTGAGTAATTCAAAGAGTTTCGACACGAAGTTGACAAACGGACCGGCTAAAGTATTAAACCATCACGGTTAGACCGTGGTGAAAAATACTTAAACAATAAGTTTCTCGACTATTTGAAAGAGTATGGTATTCTTTCATAGTGGACTCCTATTGGAACACTTCAATTTGACGGTGTATCCGACTAGAGGAATCGAACTTTGTAGAACATAATAAGGTTGATCATGAGTCGCTCTGAGCTACCATTTTTTCTTCTAGGGATACTTATTAAATAATGCAATACTTATTTTGAATATGGTTCCATGAAAATCTGTTAGACAGACTTCATATTAGATATCAACAGGAAAGAAACTAGGTTTCTCATTCTTGTAGATTTGGGAATGCTGGGCATATGTTTAGATGGTACCGAACTAGAACCCAAATCGGTTTAGTGCCTAATTTGTAGGTTATCCTAGGGAAACCAAAGTATAATACTTATACAGGTCACAAGAGAACAATAAAACTGTTGCTCTCCATGCGGTTTTCCTAGGAGGAATACCTATATGCAGTGGTAAGTGGGAGGAAAGTAAAACACGATGAAAATCAGAGTAATACTATTTCAGGCATTGATTTCTTAATGGAACACAAACTGTTCATCAAAGATGAAAGTGTACCAATAATCTTCGAATACATAAGAACCACGTAAGTTAGAGAGAGTCAGAAAACAACTTGGAATGTATGGGTTTCTGATCTCGCCTCATGAAGATGCCAATCCTATTGAGGAATACGAACTGGCTACGTATGAGGAAGTGATACAAGGTATCGACTACCTTTTATGGCAAAGTTACAAGGATGTCCGAAATGGATTCCATGTATACTAACCATGTTTGGACACTGGTTGTTGTACCGGAAGGCATTGTGCCTAATGGTACAAAAAGGTCTTCTAGGAAGACAAACATGGATGGCAACATATAAAAGTACAAAGCTAGGCTTGTATATAAAGGGTATCTTCATCAACATGGTGTCGATTACGACGAAACCTCTTAACCGTTGCCATAATTACATCTATTTGGATAATGCTTGCTAAAGCTGCATGTTTCATTTATGAAATATGGTAGCTGAATGTTAATACCGCTTTCTTTAAATGGAAATCTTTTGGAGGATGTTTATAAACAACCTGACAGTTTTGTCATACCAAAACAAGCAAACGAGGTTTGCAAGTTAAATCGATCCATTTATGGATTGAAGCAAGCATTGCGTTCTTGGAACCATGGTTTTGATGTAATCATAATGGTATATGATTTAATTCAAAACGAATATGAATTCTTTTGTATATAAAGAGAATGCTCCTTTTGATTCTGCTAAGGCTCAGGAGGGGGCTTGGATCCCGGTCACTAAAAATAAGAAAGGTAAGGGTACTTCTTTGAACCATCCTGTTAGTTCGAGTGATGTGGTGCCTCTGATTGCTGAGAGAACTCTTGTTTTGGGTGAGGGTTCTTCTAATGGGTTGAATCCGACTTTGGTTACTCATTCTCTGCCTGTGATTTCTTCTGAGACTGCTTCTATGGTGATAGATGGTAATTTGAAAGGGGAAAACTCCATTGACTCTTCACAACTTGGTGAGGATCTTCCTTATACTGAGGTAAGTGAGTGCTCGCCGTCTGCAGTTTATGATTCGCCTACTCCGTTGGTTAACAGTTTGGCTATTAAGGCTGTTGACTCCCTGGAATCTAAGAAATTGACTTATGGTAACAAATCCAAAAAGGGTTCAGGTGGGAAAAGGAGTCAGAAGTGGAAGTCTTCTGGGGGGGGTCGTCGACGTTGATTTGTGGGTTTGGCCTTTTTTCATCTGTTTTAATGATTTTTGGTTGTTGGAATATTAGAGGTCTCAATGACCCTTAAAACATGCTGAAGTCAGGAGGTTTTTTAGTGAGGAGAAGCTCTCGTTGTGTGGTTTAGTTGAAACCAAGGTTAAGGAGGTTAATCTTATGAATGTCTCTCGTGCGATTAATCCTTCTTGGAAGTTTTTTTGCCATTCTGATATTAGTCCGTTTGGTCGTATCTGGGTATGTTGGAATCCTAGTGATGTTGTTGTTAGCATTATTCAGTCTTCAGCTCAAGCTATTCACTGCCGTGTGACTCCTATTTCTGGGGTTTGGAATTGTGTAGTTTCAGTGGTTTATGGTTAGTGTGATTACGAGAAGCGGCGAGAACTTTGGGCTGACCTGCTTAATTGTGGTAGTATGGTTGATGATTCCCCATGGCTTGTTTTAGGTGATTTCAATGCTATCCGTTCTCCGTTTGAGCATAGTGGTGGGTCTGTGGCTTGGCCAGCTTGGAAAGATGACTTGGGTTGCTGTTTGGGTCAAGCTGGCTTGGATGATCTGCAGTATTCTGGGTGTAAGTTTACTTGGTTTAATAAGCAGATTCAGTCTCCTATTTGGCGCAAGTTGGACCGTGTTCTGGTAAATCCTTCTTGGAGTGTATTTTCCCGGGTTCTTCTGCCCGCTTTCTTCCTTCCCGGATTTCTGATCACTCTCCTATGGTTGTAAGCTTGCAGAGCTCCCTAAAAGGAAAATTCCCTTTAAATTCTTTCAGTTTTGGGTGGATCATCCTGATTTTCTTTCTGTTGTGGCTAGGGCTTGGGATATTGATGTTCATGGTACTCCAATGTTCCGGTTATGTTGTAAGCTAAAGAATGTTAAGGCAGCTTTGAAGAAATTTAATGTTGAGCATTTCTCTAAAATTTCTTGTCGTGTTTTGGAGATCAGGAAGGAGTTGGATAGAGTTCAATGTGCTTTACAGGACTTCCCCAGTGACCCTGCTCTGTTAGCTGAGGAAGCTCGTCTTTCAGTGAGTTATGGTGATTTGAGTCGGGCTGAAGAAGGCTTTAATAGACAGAAATCTCGAGTTCAGTGGCTTAACCTTGGGGATCAGAATTCTAAGTTCTTCTTTACCGCTATGAAGAGTTTTCATGGCCGTAGTAAGGTTACTTCTATTACTAAAGAGGATGGTACCCGAGTGGAGGAAGATGCTTTGGTTAGAGATGAGATTGTTTCTTTTTTTGAGTCCCTTTTAGGTCCTCAGCATCGTCAGCAGGATTTTGATAGGGTGACCCTCCATTCTGCTATATACTAGACATGTGACTGAGGAGCAGAGTATGGCTCTTTCTCGTGAGGTTGAGGATGAGGAGATTAAGGCTGTTTTGTTCGGGCTGAAAGACAATAAAGCTCCAGGTCCGGATGGGTTTAATTCGGGTTTCTTTAAGAAGTGTTGGAATATTGTGGGGGATGATGTCTTATGTGCTATTCATTCATTCTTTTCTTCTGGACGTCTTTTGAGGCAGGTAAATGCTACATCCATTGCTCTGATTCCTAAGATTCCTAATCCTTCCCAGGTTAAGGATTATAGGCCCATTTCTTGCTGTAACACCATTTACAAGTGCATTGCTAAGCTGATTGCGAACAGAATTAAGGTCATTCTCCCTTCAGTGATCAGTCAGAATCAATCTGCTTTTGTCGAGGGAAGGCGTATTAGCGACAATATTCTCTTATGTCAGGAATTGGTTCGGAATTATCACCGGAATGGCGGTTCCCCGAGGTGTGCTCTTAAGATTGACTTGATGAAAGCTTATGACACTGTTCGTTGGGATTTTTTGGTTGAGGTTCTGAGGACTGTTGGTATTCCTGAGAGGATGGTGGGTTGGATTCAGGAGTGTATGACTACTACGAGATTCTCTGTTTCTATTAATGGTGAGCTGCATGGATTTTTCTCTGGGGGTCGTGGGTTGCGACAAGGTGATCCTATGTCTCCTTATCTTTTTGTTTTGGCTATGGAAGTTTTATCAGGCCTTCTTCGTAATATGGCTACTGATCCGGGTTTCCAGTTCCACTGGCGGTGTTCAAAGGACCGTCTTACTCATCTCTGTTTTGCAGATGACCTTATGATTTTTTGTAAAGCAGATGCATCCTCTGTTTCTTTGATCAAGGATTGTATTGGGCAGTTCAGTGGTTTATCAGGTTTAATTCCGAATCCAGCTAAGAGTCATCTCTTCTCTTCTGGCATTTCTCTTTCTATGCAAGACCAACTGCGTGATGTGTTGAGATTCCAGGTGGGGACTCTTCCTGTGAGGTATTTGGGGGTTCCTTTGATCTCTACTAAACTTAGGGCCTCTGACTGTGCTTCTCTTGTGGATCGTATTGTTATGCGTGCTAAAAGTTGGAGTTGTAAGTTTCTCTCTTATGCAGGTCGGCTCCAGCTTATAAAGTCTGTTTTGTTCTCCATTCAAGTTTATTGGTCTTCTTTATTTATTCTTCCTAAGTCAGTGATTAGGAAGGTGGAGACTATCCTTCGTTCTTTCCTTTGGAAGGGTAGTGCGCTTATCCCTACTGGGGCTAGAGTAGCTTGGAGCAAAATTTGTTTACCTCTTAAGGAGGGGGGACTGGGTATAAAGAGTCTGGAAGCTTGGAATAGAGCGGCTATTGTCAAGCATATTTGGTTTCTCTGTTCTGGTCAGGTTTCTTCTTGGTCTACTTGGGTTTACTCTTATTTACTGAGGGGGAGAAGTTTTTGGGAGATCCCACGTCCTTCTGATTGCTCTTGGAGTTGGCGTAAGATTTTGGAGCTTCGTTCTTGGTCCCGTCGGCGGATGAGAGTGAGTATTGGGAATGGTGAGTCGACATTATTGTGGTTTGATAATTGGCATCCTGTAGGCCCGATTGAGGACTCATTGGGCGAGAGAGTGATTTATGATTCTGGCTTGGATAGGATGGCGACAGTTGCTTCCATTATCTCTGATTCTGCTTGGCATTGGCCCCCTTCTAGATCTGCTGCTCTTGTTGATTTGGCTCAGACTCACCTTCCGTCTCCTTCTAGTTTGAGGGAGGATGTGCTGGTTTGGGAAGATGATAGTCATGGGAGATTTTCTGTGGATTGTGCCTGGAATGCTTTGAGGTCGAGGAGACCCGAGATGCCTTGGTCCCGAGTTGTCTGGTTCCGGAAATCTATTCCCCGCCATTCTTTTCTTCTTTGGATGTCTATTCAGGGAGGCCTTTGTACTCAGGACAGTCTAATGAAATTTGGTATATCCTCATGCTCGCGGTGTATCCTTTGTGGTTGTTCGAGTGAGGACATCGATCATCTTTTATTTCAGTGCCTCTTTTCATCGAGGGTTTGGTCGTATGTGTTAGCCATGTGTGGTTTAGATTGGAGCTGTCGAGATTGGCGCCAAACTGTTGAGTGGCTTTGTCAGTTCTCTGGTGCCTCTTTATATCATCTTCTAGTTCGTCTGTCCTTTGCAGCGTCAGTTTACCATATATGGAGGGAGAGGAATGCTCGCACTCATGATATGCCTCTTAGGCCAGTTTCTATTCTTCTATATGATATTGTTTTTGATGTTCGGAATCGTGTTAGTTCTTTACGTAAGGTGACTCCATCTTATGACAATAAATGGCTTCACCTTTCGTGGCACCTGCCCGATGACATCTTTAGTTGATCTCTTGTAGCCGTTTGGCTTTCTTCTAGGAGGGCATGTCCTCTCTAGATCCTGGGGGATGCCCCTTTGCTCTTGTATAGTTTTCTTTTGGTTATAATACTTACCTTATCCAAAAAAAAAAAGAGGTTAGTGGGAGTGCACTGACAATGATTGTCCTATATGATGATGATATATCATTTCTTGGAAATGACATTCGCATAATACAATCGGTGAAAGCTTGGCTTTCATGAAATTTCTCCGTAGACAATTTGGGAGAGACAACCTTATTCTATGAATAATGATCTACTGGGATAGATCTAAACGTTGTTGGCACTCTTCGTAATGTGATGATCAAATAAATTACATCAGACGATAACCTTTCAAATCCACTGACGAAAACTGTTTCTCAGTAGAAGTTTGAGCGACCCGCATATAGTTCAAGTTTAGGACGCTTGAGTGATTGGCTATAGGCCAAGTGGGAGATTGTTGGACAATTATGACCTATAGCATCACTATTTGTACAGAACATGGTGTTGTTGTACAAATTTACTATGTGACAAAAGAAATTGCTCTTTTATCATTTGTAATTAGATTACCGGGATATATAAATGATAAAAGTCCATATGATTAGTTCCGGATTAATAAGATTTGAGACAGTTATAGGACATAGAACTTGACAACGCATGTTGTTCTAGGCTCGCCGCCTAGTTAGGAGTACGGAGTAGCCCACTTTGGACTAAACCGGAGAATTATGGAGTCACCACCCGGTGTGACCAGGGAAAATGATTTAAGGCCGCACTCACCCCTCGCAAGGGAAGACCTCAAACAGTTGGGTTCGGAATGGTCCCTTACTTATGCCACTTGTAATGAAATTGTTTGTTCAATAACTCAACCGAATTTACACAACACATGTTTCCAAGAGTATTCTATTTCTATGTTCACAGGCATGAAAATAAAGCTCATATTCAAGTTTACATATAACCTATATCTAAATTTGAATGCATAAAAGTAATTTGGAATAACGGCGAGCATATAATTCATAAACACATTGTATTCATTAATACAGAAACACAAGTAAATAATATTTGTACAAGCATGCATAATAAAGAGAGACAATTACGTGCATAAGGTAAAGAGATAATTGAAGAGGCAATTATACATCGAAATAAACGTATATGTTACGGTGCAAAAAAGAGATAGATAATAAGGATGAAAGAGGAAAGATGCGACATATGCCCAAACGTACAATCAAACGTCCTTGGTTCGGCGCAGCGAAACGTCGTGGCAAAGGTAGCCCTTAGGCTTTTCATCCCTCAAAGTGGATGACCTTTATTCCAACTCAGTTTGCCCGTAAGCATTACATTATGATGCATGATTAAACAAAGAGATGGCAGACAGAAAGCAAATAACGAAATAATAAAAGATGTGGTAAAATATGATGGTAAAGGTAGCCTTTTAGGCTTTTCTCTCTCTCAAATAGAGAACATTTAGACCAACGTAATAAGCCCATGCATATTACATTATAATGCATAAAAAATAAAGACAACAATAATATAGGACTTCATACGCCCAATTGAACATATCTCACATTCAATCAAACATACTTCGTCCGGCGCGGCAAAATTCCGTGGCAAAGATAGTGTAGGACATAGAAAATGGGCGACGCATGCTGTTCTAGGCTCGTGGCCTAGTTGGGAGTACGAAGTAGCCCGCGGATGACTAAACCGGAGAATAATGGAGTCGCCACCCGGTGTTAACCGGGAAAAAAATTTAAGGCCGCACTCACCCCTCCTAAGGGAAGACCTCAAACCACTGGGTTCGGAATGGTCACTTACTTATGTCACTTGTAATGGTATGATTTGCGCAATAAATTGACAGAATCTATGCAAAAACATGCTCAAAAGTATTCTATTTCTAAGTTCACATGCATAAAAAATAAAGCTCATTTCTAAGTTTGTGTATATCTTATATCTAAGTTTGCATGCATAAAAGTAAGTCGGAATACAGCAAGCATACAATTTCATAAGCACCTTATATTCATGGATACAAAAATGCAAGTAAATGATAATTACACAAGCAAGCGTAAAACTAAATCGGAATATATAGTAAACATATGATTTCTTAAACATATTGCATTGATAATCATGGAAGTGAAAACAAACAATAATTATACAAGCATGCATATTAGGGAGAGGCAATTACGTGCATAATGCAAAGAGATAGTTAAAGAGGCAATTAAAGGCATAACATAAAGAGATAACTAAAGAGGCAATTAAAGGCATAACATGAAAAGATAATTAAAGAGGCAATTTAAGTGCATGATGTAAAAGGATAATCAAAGAGACAACTATACAGTAAAATAAACGTGCCATGATGCGATGCAAAAGAAGATAGACAATAAAGGTGAAGGAAATGAGATGCAATATATGCCTACATCTATATAGGACTTCAAGTGTCTGATTAAGCATATCTCACGATCAATCAAACGTACCTTGTCCGGCACGGTAAAATGTCGTGGCAAAGGTATCTCGTAGGTTTTCTATTCCTCAAAATGGAGGACATTTAATCCAACTTGATTTGCCCATGGGCGATGCAATATGATGCATGATTATGCGAGAAGATGTCAAACAAAAAAGAGAAATAATAAAATAAAAGGCGCGAAAAAACGTCGTGGCAAAGGTAGCCATTAGGCTTTTAATCCCTCGAAAATGATGACCTTTAATCCAACTTGATAAGCCCATGCACATTACGTTACAATGCATATAAAATGATGACAACTATATGGGACTTGGTATGTCCGATTGAACATATCTCACATTCAACCAAACACACATCATTAGGCGCGGCAAAACGTCGTGGCAAAGGTAGCCCGTAGGCTTTTTATCCCTAAAAAAGGAGGACCTTTAATCCAACTTGATTTGCCTATGCACACCATATCGTCAATACATAAATAGATATTATATACAAAGTAAATGGCGGAATAATAAAAGAGCGCGGTGAAGTATCGTGGTAAAGGTAGCCTATTAGGCTTTTCTTCCTCCAAATGGAGAACCTTTAGACCAATATAACAAGCTCATGCGCTTTATACTACAATGTATATTAAAATAAAGATAACAATATTGAACTTCGTATGTCCGATTGAACATATCTCACATTCAACCAACATACTTCGTCCGGCGCGGTAAAACATCGTGGCAAAGGTAGCCCATAGGCTTTTTATCCCTCGAGATAGAGGACCTTTAATCCAACTTGATTTGCCCATGCGCACTATCTCATCAATACACAAACAAATAACATGCGGAAATTAAATGGCGGAATGTAAGAAGAGAGTAATAAACAAACAAGACAAAGTGAAACATATGTCGTTTGCTCAAGTGGTACGTGGAATTATTTCCCAAGTATAGACCGCACTACCATCCATTCGGATTCGGCTACGAAATTTACGTTTGAGTTTCTATCCTATATACCGTATGAGATGACACATTTTCCATTCATTCAAGAGTCACAATACACATTAACCAACGACTCTCATGCGAAGAAAATTCAATAAATAATTAAAATATGAATAAAAAATAAATGAGAAAGGTGCCCTCAGGTCTAACCTTTTATGTCGACTCTCGGAAGCACGTTACAAGGCCGTCGAAAGGGCTTGTAACGTGCTTCCGAGAGTCGACATAAAAGGTTAGACCTGAGGGCACCTTTCTCATTTATTTTTTATTCATATTTTAATTATTTATTGAATTTTCTTCGCATGAGAGTCGTTGGTTAATGTGTATTGTGACTCTTGAATGAATGGAAAATGTGTCATCTCATACGGTATATAGGATAGAAACTCAAACGTAAATTTCGTAGCCGAATCCGAATGGATGGTAGTGCGGTCTATACTTGGAAATAATTCCACGTACCACTTGAGCAAACGACATATGTTTCACTTTGTCTTGTTTGTTTATTACTCTCTTCTTACATTCCGCCATTTAATTTCCGCATGTTATTTGTTTGTGTATTGATGAGATAGTGCGCATGGGCAAATCAAGTTTGATTAAAGGTCCTCTATCTCGAGGGATAAAAAGCCTATTGTAGGACACAAGACCTGGGCGACGCCGTTTCTAGGATCGCGGCACTAGTTGGGAAGTACGAAATAACATGGAGTCGCCACCTGGTGTGAACCGGGACAAAGATTTAAGGCCGCACTCACCCCTCGCAAGGGAAGACCTCAAACCGTTGGGTTCGGAATGGTCCCTTACTCATGTCACTTGTAATGAAAGGATTTATGTAATAATTAATCAAGCTTAAGTAACACTTATTTCCAAGAGTATCATGCTTCTAAATTCTCATATGCAAAATAAAACTTATGCGCACATTTCACATATATCTCATATCTAAAATCGCATGCTTAACATATATCAAAATAACAACAAACATACAACTTTATTTTGCATATTACATTCAAGAAAACACAAGCACACATATTAACCATACAAACATACATATGGGTACTTTTCCAAGTGGTACGTGGAATTATATCCCAAGTACAGACCGCACTACCGTCCATTCGGAATCGGCTACGGAATTTACGTCTGAGTTTCCATCCGATATACCACAAGAAATAATACTCAAATGTTATCACGACACAAGCATATGGATTGTAATTCATTAACATAGTTGTATTCATACATGTGGGGATAACTACTAGGAAAACTATGCATGAAACCTAATGAAGATGACTCGATTCAGTGGGTGCGCATTCGTGTAGCGTTCGTAAACGCGTTCGAACGGTAAACAGAAGGTTCGCGTTCGTGTAGCGTCTGAGAACGCGTTCGAACGGAACCAGACCTGATGCATTATGAAACTAAGACAGTGGGAGCGCGTTCGTGTAGCGTTCGTAAACGCGTTCGAATGGAAAATAGAAGGTTCTCGTTCGTATGGCATTTGATAACGCGTTCGAACGGAAATGAAATAGGATGCTCACGTTCGTATGGCGTTTGTTAACGCGTTCACAAAATACCTACGTTCGTATGGCATTCGTGAATGCGTTCGAACATGAGGGAGACCTGATGCATGACAAGGCAAAATACATGCGCGTTCGAGTTGCATTCGTAAACGCGTTCGAACGGGAACAGACCTGATGCATGAAATGGGATGCAATACATAAACGAGAAAACTAAAGGGGGCGCGGCGAAGTACTGCCGTAAAGGTGGCCTTTTGGGGCTCTTGATCTCTCAAAGAGAGGACCTTTAGACCAACATACTAAGCCCATGTGCTCGACTGAATCATGCATACATAGAATGAAAAGCAATAATATCAAACATAGTGTGCCCGATTGAACGTATCTTGTATCCAACCGAACACACATCAACCGGCGCGGCAAAGCCTCGTGGTAACGGGCTTTAGCCCATCCCCATAGGGGATCTTACATCGCACTTACTAAGCCCATGCGCTCGGTTGAATCATGCATACGAAAATAAAGACAATCATATCAAACTAAGTATGTCCGATTGAACGTATTTCGCATTCAACCGAACACACATCAATCGGTGCGGCAAAGCATCGTGGTGAAGGATTTTAACCCTCCAATTAGGGAACCTTTCATCGCACTTACTAAGCCCATGCACTCGATCGTATCATGGGATTAAACAACATGCAGAATTTAAATGACAAGAATTAAATAAACCAAAGCAACTCAAAACAAGAGGAGGTGCCATTTTACTCAAGTGGTACGTGGAGTTGTGTCCCAAGTACAGACCGCACTACCGTCCATTCGGATTCGGCTACGGAATTTACGTCTGGGTTTCCATCCTATATACCACAAGAGACGACACATCTCTCATTCATCCAATACCCACAACATATTACATTTCATAATTCATGCATGTTTATCTACTCAAAGACCACAACATGCATTCCAACATGACAATCATACAAGTAATACTTAATAAATAATGCGAAAAAAAGAAAACAAGTGTGAAAGATACCCTCAGGTCTAACCTTTTAAGCCGTCTCTCGGACTCACGTTCCACGAAGATCGGAAGGGGTACAGCTCCGCAACTTTTCAGGTTCACTGGTTTAGCGTCCTAGCTCACTGGTTTGCTGTTTTGCTTGCGGTTCGAACTCCGTTCTGCTCCTATTCGGCTTCTGTCTTGCTGCTCACTGCACGGGCCACCTGTATTAACGTTTTCAATAAAATATTCCAAGTTTGTGTGGGTTCTTAGTGTGATTATGTGATTATTTTTAAGATTATCTATGCAGTTTTTATGTTACTGTTTTTTAAGGATTTGGGCTGCTGTTAAGGTGATTTTGCTGCTGTTTGGGCGTGTAATACAGTGTGGCTTTTTTTGTGGTAATTTTCGGTGGTGGAGGGCTGCTGTGTAGGTGGCTGTTTCGGTGATGTGTGGGGGGGTTTGCGGAGGGGTTTTTGGCTATGGAGGAGATGGTTGGGGCTCTTTTGTTCTCTTTTTGTGTATATGTCAAGTGTGTTTTTCTTTTGTTTAGTCTCGGGTGTGTAGAGAGAGTCTAGAGAGATTTCGAGAGAGTTTGGGTGTGAATTCTATGCCTTGGGCGTGATTAGGTTGTGTCAAGGAGATGATGGCTTTGGTTAGGGGTTGTTTATATAGAAGATGTCTAGGGTTTCACCTTGCCTCACAAGGAAGAGATCCTCTTTCCAAATTAGGAGAGATGAGAAAGGTATACACAAGATTGAGGGGGGACAAAATATTTTATTTTAGGAAGTCAACTAATTTAAATTGGTGTATATCTTATTGAATTAGGAAGTCAAATATTTGATTGGTTTTAATTGGTTAGGATTGATTTTAATTAGGCAAATCTTATTTTTAGTTTTAGTATATAATATATTTGATTTATTTATATTAGGCATGATTTTATTTTATGTTTTATTTAATTGGTAAATGATTTAAATATTTTATTTAATGTTTAATATTTGTTTATTTAATTTGGGATGTGTTTTATGGGCTTTGGGGGCTAAATGGGCTGAGGTGTGAGGCTAGCAGCAAAACCAGAATTACCGGCTCCGTTCGAACGCCTCCTCGCACGTGGCACGAACGTCCGCAATATGCACGAGGTTCGAACGAAGTAACGAACGCAGCACCAACGAAGACAGTGAACTTATGGAATGAACTTGATGACATACTTTTCCGAATTTCCCCTTCCGACCTCCGTTTCCCGCGATATCCTTAGCTAAAAAGGTAGTGCCTCCAATTGAGACTCATCATCGGGTTTCACATGCGAAAATGCAATGCCTACAGTCGCCCCCACTTTGATGGGACTTGTGCAGTGTGTGACTTTGAACAATCCTATCAAAGTTATGCAATGCATTTTTACTTACCTGGCTCGGCTGCCGCCTCGAGTTGAGTTGATACTGCAGCGGACCTCGATCCTGGGACGCGTCCCAATAATTGCAACTAACAACGGGGGCACCTCGACCCTGGGCACCTCGACCCAACACCGTTGACTATAGGGACCTCGCCCTCGAACTGATGATGTAGTGGGCACCTCGACCCTTGGCACCTCGACCCGGAACTACAACTGACAGCGGGGGCACCTCGACCCTGGGCACCTCGACCCAACACCGCTGACTATAGGGACCTCGCCCTCGAACTGATGATGTAGTGGGCACCTCGACCCTGGGTACCTCGACCCGGAACTACACCTCGACCCTGGTGTGGGAACACAGAAACTGGGCGACGCCGTTCCTAGGCTCGCGGCCTAGTTGGGAAGTACGAAATAACATGGAGTCGCCACCCGGTGTGAACCGGGACAAAGATTTAAGGCCGCACTCACCCCTCGCAAGGGAAGACCTCAAACCGTTGGGTTCGGAATGGTCCCTTACTTATCTCACTTGTAATGAAAGGATTTTATAAATAATTTAAACAAGCTGAAGTAACAATTATTTCTAGAGGTATCATGCTTCTAAATTCACATTTATAAAATAATATGCACCTAAATATACGTGTATTTCATATATAAGATTGCATGCTTAACATATATCAAGATAGCAGCTAACATACATCTTTACTTGCATATCATATTCAGGAAAAAACACAAGCGCACATATTAACCATACAAGCACACATGGTAACCATACAAGCACACATATGAGCATTTTCCAAGTGGTACGTGGAATTGTAGCCCAAGTACAGACCGCACTACCGTCCATTCGGAATCGGCTACGGAATTTACGTCTGGGTTTCCATCCGATATACCGCGAGAAATAATACTCAAATGGTATCATGACACAAGCATATGAATGGTAATACATTTGCATAAGAAAGATCAACCAATAGGCAATTATGCATGAATATAATAAGACAGACTCAGTTCAGTGTGTGCACGTTCGTATAGCGTTCGTAAACGCGTTCGAACGGAAATGAAACAGAATGCTCACGTTCGAGTAGCGTTCGTAAACGCGTTCGAACGGAAATGAAACAGAATGCTCACGTTCGAGTAGCGTTCGTAAACGCGTTCGAACGGAGATGAGACAGAGAGCTCACGTTCGAGTAGCGTTCGTAAACGCGTTCGAACGGAGATGAGACAGAGAGCTCACGTTCGAGTAGCGTTCGTAAACGCGTTCGAACGTAGATGAGACCTGACACATAATAAGGAAAAAACACATGCGCGTTCGAGTTGCGTTCGTGAACGCGTTCGAACGGATACGGACCTGATGCAATACATAAACAGAAAATAAAAGGGCGCGGCGAAGCACTGCCGTAAAGGTGACCTTTTGGGGCTCTTGATCTCTCAAAGAGAGGACCTTTAGACCAACATGCTAAGCTCATGCGCATCACATTACACATACAAGAATAGAACCAATCATGTCAACCAAGTATGCCCGATTGAACACATCTTACGTCCAATCTGAACACACATCAACCGGCGCGGCAAAGCATCGTGGTAAAGGGCTTTTAGCCTCTCCCCATAGGGGATTTCACGTCACACTTACTAAGCCCATGCGCTCGATTGACTCATACGAAAATAACGATAATAATAGTATTAAACTAAGTATGCCCGATTGAACGTATCTAGCGTCCAACCGAACATACATCAACCGGCACGGCGAAGTAGTGTCACGAAGGTGGCCTTTTCGGCTCTTTGTCTCCTAAATGGAGGACCTTTGGACTAACTTACTAAGCCCATGCGCCTGGTTGAATCATGCAAAAATAAACAATATATTGAATTCAAGAAAAAATAAATAAACAAAAAGCAACACAACGAAAGAGAGATGGTGCCGTTTACTCAAGCGGTACGTGGAGTTGTGACCCGAGTGCAGATCATATTACCGTCCATTCGGAATCGGCTATGAAATTTATGTCCGGGTTTCCATCCGATATACCGCGAGAGTTGACACGTCCCTCATTCATCCAATGCCCACAACATATATCATACACATAACATATACCACAAATACAGAATATATAATCAAAGTAAATGACCAGAAAATAAAATGAGATTAAGTGTGAGAGATACCCTCAGGTCTAACCTTTTAAGCCGTCTCTCGGACTCGCGTTCCACGGGAATCGAAAGGGGGTAAATCTCCGCAACTTTCTGGTCCACTGGTTCAACGTCCTAGCTCACTGTTTCACTGCTTTGCTTCTCGTTCGAACTCCGTTCTGCTCCTATTCGGCTCTTGTTTTGCTGTTCACTGCACGGGCTACCTGTTTCAATGTTTTCAAAGAACTATACCAAGTTGTGTGGGTTCTTAGTGCAATTAAAAGTGATTACTTTTAAGATTATCTATGTAGTTTTCTAAGTTACTGTTTTTTAAGGATTTGGGCTGCTGTGTTTGTGTGGTTTTCGGTGATGTATGGAGGTTTAGAGGGGCTGGTTTTCAGTGGTGATTAGGGGTGGTTATTTGTGATAGATTCGGCTATGGAAGAGAGGGATTGTTTTGGTGTGATTTGCTTGTGATGTCTAGGATTTCTTGCTATGATCTTGTGTGAATTGTGTGTATAAGCTAGAGAGATTGGAGAGGAGGGATGGCCTTGGTTTAGTAGTCGCTTATATAGAGGAGAGGTAGGGTTTGGCCTTGTGTCACAAGTAAGAGATTTGTGCATTAAATTAGGATATGATTTAGTGCTAGGTAAGGAAAGCAATGGATTTGATTGGGGGACATGTCTTGGCTAGATTAGGAATACAATATATTTGATTGGTTAGGATTAGGCATTTAATTTGTTAGATTAGGAAGTCAAATATGTGATTGGCTTTAATTGGTTAAGATTGATTTTAATTAGGCAAATCTTATTTTTAGTTTTAGTATATAATATATTTGATTCATTCATATTAGGCATGATTTTATTTTATGTTTTATTTAATTGGTAAATGATTTAAATGTTTAATATTTAGTGTTTAATATTTATTACTTAATTTGGGATGTGTTTTTATGGGCTTTTTGGGGCTAAATGGGCTGGGCGTGAGGCTAGCAGCAAAACCAGAATTACCGGCTCCGT
>SKCR01007405.1:0-33955 GCA_019454045.1 Zanthoxylum bungeanum | reverse complement strand
ATAGTTTTATGCATGATTAATTGGTTGTTTCTAAGCATGATGTAGTCGTTTAGCATGATATTTATTTTCCTATGCATGATTAGGTTGTTTAACATGATGTTGTTTATGCATGATTAATAGATTGTTCTTGAGCATGTTGTGTAGACTTGGTTAATATTGCACAAATCCATTCATTACAAATGACATAAGTAAGGGACCATTCCGAACCCAACGGTTTGAGGTCTTCCCTTGCGAGGGGTGAGTGCGGCCTTAAATCATTTTCCCGGTTCACACCGGGTGGCGACTCCATGTTATTTCGTACTCCCGACCGGGCCGCGAGCCCGGAACAGCGTCGTCCAGTTCCTGTTGTCTACAGTCTGGCGACTCCACTGGGGATAGAGAATCGGCCTCGAAACATGTCTTGTAATGGTTGGATTTGTGTTTTAATTAACCATGTTTACTGTAAGTTTAAGGAATTTAATCAAAGGCATTGTTAGGGCTAGGTGATGTTTGGTGTCTTCCTTCACTCACTACCTTTTTACAAGGAAAAGCTGTGAAGGCACCTAGATAATCATTTTCCTAGGGGATGGTTGGTGTCTTCCTTCACTCACTACCTTTTTATAAGGAAAAGCTGCGAAGGCATCTAGATAATCATCTCATGTGATAGACTAATTTGGAGGACTCGTTGTTTATTCCTGTCACCAAGCGATAAGAGCCTAAGGGGCTGGGTATCCACAGTGAGCCTCGCTCCGCCCTCCCTCTGGGGAATCTACAACGGGAAGTCCATTTGACAGTTAGTCACATACCTTAACTTGTTGACATATAAGGTGCACCTACTTGGTCGTTTGAACCCTTGAGTGGGGAGTCCTAGTTGTGGGTAATCCTTTGTCAATAAGGGTCTTTGTTTACATTCCTAAAACCTACACATAAACCGTAGTTTTATGACTCTTAGAAATTATTTACTATTGCTTGTGTTTTGGACCATTATCATTTGGATTCAGTTGGACTGATTGTCAACAAATGTGAACTTGTTGGGCCATTTAAACAGGGACAAGTTCATGTCCTTTGACCATTGGGCCAAAAGCTCCTAAAATGTCAATGGGCCATTCTGTGTTTGGGCTTCTTATTATTTGGAGTTATTTAGTTATATTATTGCCAAATATAAACTTGTTGGGCCTTTTTAACTGGGACAAGTTTGCACTGTGCAATAGTATGATAGAATACTTTGAAATGATAATAAGTTGATTTGTATATGTATTGCACACATCTTATACACCTCACGCATACATGCATCATGCTAACCCTTATGTTTCCAAAGCCATCATAGATACCTGTTGGGTTAGGGAAGGGAAAAGACTCACCAAGAAGCCAGTAGCAAGAATGAGTGAATCTGTCAACGAGGGATCCCGAATGGATCAGATTGAGGCAAATCTCACCAGAATGACAGAACAGTTGCAAGCACTTACTGCTGCCATGTCAAATATGGCTGCACCCGGGCTGGGGGAAGTTCTGAGAATGAGAGGCGTGAAGAGCCTCAGAACAGGGTAAATGATGATGCTCAAATATTTGATGATGATATGGCTGAATATGCTGCTGGGAAGATGGCTGGGAATCAGGCAGAAATACAGAAACTTCGTGACCAGATGGAGTCCGTTACCCGTAAACTGAAGGGGAAACATGAAGACTTGTTGGATTATGATTCCATGACCTTTGAGGAACAATTGCCTGCTCAGTTCAAGATGCCGGATATGGCCAAGTTCAATGGAAATGGGGATCCGAAAGTCCATCTCCGCCAGTACGTTTCAGTTATGAGTTCGGTGGGTTTATCGAAGCGGCAGGTGCAGAAAATGTTTGGCATGTCACTCGAGGGAGCTCCTGTTGTATGGTACCACAGTCTTGAGAAGAAAGTGAAGGAAGACTGGAGGGAGTTAGCTGATGCTTTCCTGAAGCAATATGTTACGGACTTGGAGATTGATTTGTCACTCCGAGATTTAGAGAACACTAAACAGAAGCCAGAAGAGAACTTCAAGGAGTATGTAGACCGCTGGAGGAGCCAGCTTTTAAAGATGCAGACTCGGCCCTCAGAGAAGGACCAGATAAAGCTGATCATCAAGGGCACTAAGCCCTCCATCTATGGCAAGTTGAGAAGGATGACCTCCATGATCACAGATTTTCGACAGTTGAGGGAAACTGTCATGGACATTGAAGAAGAGGAAACTGAGAATCGGAAGTTCTATAGTCTGAACAGAAGGGCTATCGGAGGATCCTCAGGTGCTAAGCCTGTTACTGCGGAGGTTGCGGCCATAAAAAACAGGCGGTTTTCTAACTTGGGCAGACCTTTGTCCAAGATACTGGAAAAGCTACTGAGGCAAGGGCCTGTTAAAACCCCTGGAACCAAAACCACTCCCAAATCCTCCCCCATCAAACCTAAACATGAACCTCTTCTGCCATTTCCACCAACAGCATGGGCATGACACCGACAACTGTGCCCGGCTTCGCCATGAAGTCCAAGACCTAATAGACTCCCGTAAGATTCCCGACCCTGAAAAAGAACAACCAAACACTCACCGCAATCCCCTACCCAATTATCACTCTGTTCCCCCACCTACTTACATGATCAACTCTGGCCTACCAGAAGACCTTGTCCTCCGAACCTTTGACCAAGCAGCCTTTTGCCTCGGTATTTGGGACAGTAATAGTGAAGATGGGGCAGAACAAAGGAGAGATTTCTGGGATGACTTCTCAAGTAGTGGTGAGGAGGAGGAAGTGAAAGGCATGACCCGGAGTGGGCGCTTTTACAATGATACTGCGGAGAAGGAAAGAGGTGCTGACAGACGGCCGAGAAGTGGCTGAGAATGTTGAGCCTGTTGAGGGAGACGTCGTGCTACGGCAATTGAAGAAGACCCGAGCACACTTGAGTATCTGGGAGTTGTTGTGTGCGTCTGGAGAGCACAGACGGGCTATGGTGGAAGCCCTAAGCAAAATAGTGGTACCGAAGATGCTAATCCGGCGAATGTTTGTAGGGTCGGTGCAGAAAGAGGCCCTGCAAATAACCTTCTCTGACGAAGAACTTCCGGCTGAGGGAAGAAACCACAATAGGCCTTTGTTCATCCGAGCTGAGGTGAGGGGCAAGAAGACTTCTTGCGTGATGGTGGATGATGGCTCTTCCATCAATGTATGTCCATTGAAAATTCTGGCAAGGCTGGGTATTAAGCCAACTGAGTTGAGTCCTTCTAAATGACTATCAAAGCCTATGATGATAGCAAACGAGGAGTCGAAGGTACTTTTGCCGCGATAGTCAAGGTTGGTCCAGTTGAGGATGAAGTGGAGTTCACTGTGCTGGATATCCCAGCCACTTTTGCCTTGTTGTTGGGAAGGCCCTGGTTCCATAAGCTTGGGGGCGTGTCCTCTACTTTACATCAGATGATCAAGTTCCCTTATGACGGGAAAATTGTCACTATCCAAGCCGAGGTGGATAATGCCGTAGCGCTTTGGAAATACAACCTTTCACAAGGTTCCAAGTGTCGGTGATTTTTGAGGAGTGGGTAGATCCTAAAGTAGCCCGAATTATGGAGAAAATGAAGTTTGAGCCAGGACAGGGTTCGACACTGCCAGATTTCAAAGGGCAAAATACTCGGAAGGGTTTGGGATACCGTTATGATGAGGACAAGCTCAAGGCCAAGAAGAAAGGACTAAAGCTGATGGAGTGCTTTGTTAAGGCCTCGGGGTATCAAGGAGAACCTGAACCAGTGGAGGTGAACGGGATAGTGGTGCCCGGGTTTGAGATCTTCCAGGACCTGTTGGGAGAAAAGCCACTGGCTGAAGAGAAGAAGAAAGAAGATGAGAAGTGGGAGGAAGAGTTGATGATATTGGAGAGCTTGACCCTTGAAGAGAGTAAGAATATTGAGGAAGACCCAACTACGGGAGATGGAGCATCTGTGGATGAGGAAGATGTTTATCTCTCTGACCTATTTGAATGTATTTCCGCATCTGCTAGCAATAAAGACGTTCATTTTGCTTACTTGTCTGAGTCTCTCAATTTGCATGACTTGAGCATATTTGACATCAACTCAACTAAAACAAACACATTCAACCTTGGCACGTCTGAAAACCCCAAGGAAATCCTGATTGCAAGTGAGGTTTCTCCTGAAGAGCGGAAGAAATTAGAGGAGATGTTAGTCAAATATGCTACAGTATTTGCTTGGTCTTATGAAGACATGCCTGGGGTTGACAGAAGTATCGCCCAACATGCAATACCGACTTATCCAAATATGAAGTCGGTAAAGCAGAAACTCCGAAGAATGAGGCCTGAGTGGGCCGAGAAAGTCAGAGAAGAAGTCAAAAAGCAGATAGATGTGGGATTCCTAGAAGTGGTGAATTATCCTGAGTGGTTAGCAAATATTGTGCCGGTGCCGAAGAAAGACGGGAAGGTCAGAATGTGTGTGGATTACAGAGATCTTAATAAGGCTTGCCCGAAAGACGATTTTCCTTTACCGCATATAGACGTACTGGTTGACAGTGCGGCTTTATCTGCTATGTATTCATTCGCAGATGGATTTTCGGGATACAATCAGGTCCTCATGGCTGAAGAAGATAAGCATAAGACTGCCTTTGTCACTGAATGGGGTACTTACTGCTATAAGGTGATGCCATTTGGGCTCAAGAATGCGGGAGCTACTTATCAACGGATGGCCACTACATTATTCCACGATTTGATGCACAAAGAGATTGAAGTGTATGTGGATGATATGATGGTAAAGTCAGAAACGAGGGCTGGGCATATTGAAGCATTGGAGAAGTTCCTCCAGAGAGTCGAAAAGTACAACTTGCGGTTGAACCCCAAGAAGTGTGTATTCGGAGTGACGTCGGGTAAGTTGCTTGGCCATACAGTAGGAATGGGCGGAATAGAAGTAGACCCAGAGAAAACCAAGGCAATTACTGAGATGCCAGCACCGAAAACAGAAAAAGAAGTCAGAGCATTCCTGGGGAAAATCCAGTACATCAGCAGGTTCATTGCCAAGTTGACGTCGGTATGTGAGCCTATTTTCAAGCTGTTGAGAAAGGACCAGCCAGTGAAGTGGAACGAGCAGTGTCAAGCAGCTTTCGACAGAATCAGAGAATATTTAGTGAAACCCCCTGTGTTGAGACCTCCGAGACCAGGCATGCCCTTGATACTATATCTAGCCATAGAACCAGAAGCACTGGGGGCGATGATGGTACAGGCAGATGAGACAGGGGTGGAACATGCAGTTTATTATTTGAGTAAGAAGATGCTCCCGTATGAGGCTCGCTATCAAGAGGTAGAGAAGATTTGTCTAGCAGTGGTGTGGGTGTCTCCAGAAAACTAAGACATTATTTTCAGTCATACAAGATACAGGTAGTGGCAAAGGAGAATCCTTTGAAATATCTGCATTCAGTGCCTTCATTGATTGGGAAATTAGGTAGATGGTTGGTATTGTTGACAGAGTTTGACATTGAGTACCTCACCTCCAAGGTCATCAAAGGACGAGCCATAGCAGAGTTCCTGGCATTACAGCCCGTCGAAGGGGATCAGTACAAGTTTGAATTCCCAGATGAGGAGATTCAAGCAATAGCAATTCAGGGATGGAAGATGTATTTTGATGGAGCAGTGAACTGTAAAGGAGCCGGAATTGGCATTGTGATAGTGACCCCTGAAGGAGAGAAACCTTACCTATGGCCAAGAGGTTGACATTCGGTGTAACTAATAACATGGCTGAGTACGAAGCATGTGCTTTTGGATTAACTGCATTAATAGCCTTGAAAGCTGAGAATGTGGAGGTTTATGGAGATTCATTGTTGGTAATCCGACAGATGCAAGGAGAATGGGAACTGAAGGAAGAACGATTGAAGCCTTATTTATTTCATCTCAGGAACTTGGCACAAGCTCTCCATAACTGTAAGTTTCAGCACTTGCCTCGAGAAGAGAATCAGATGGCGGATGCATTAGCTACACTTGCAGCAACTTGGGAAAATCCAGAGAAACTGGTAATGAAGCCACTTGTATTGACGACGGCAAGCAAACCAGTTTATGAGATGGAAAGAATCCTAGAGGTAGAAGTCGATGATGGGAAACCTTGGTATCATGACATTCAGAGATGTCTGGAACGCGGGGAACTCCCGGATGGAGCAAGCAGAAAAGACAGGTTAGCCATTCAGAAGTTAGCTTCCCAATATGTAATTTTGAAAGGGGAGTTGTACAAGAGACAAGCAAACGGTATCCAGTTGAAATGTTTGAGAAAAGAAGAGGCTCAACAGGTAAGGAAAGGAAGTACATGCTGAGTATGTGGTCCGCACATGAACGGGTTGAATCTGTCACGCAAGATAGTGAGACAAGGTTTTTACTGGTCGACCATGGAGACAGACTGCGCAAAGCTAGTGAAGCATTGTCATGACTGTCAAGCACACGGCAATTTGAACCATTTGCCACACACAGAATTACGTGGATTGTCAGAGCCATGGCCTTTCTCAGCTTGGGGAATAGATATGATCGGAGAAATTCGACCGAATGCATCGAATGGGCATCGCTTTGTAGTAGTGGCCGTGGACTACTTCTCGAAATGGGTAGAAGCCGAGTCATTCCGTAATGTGACAGCAAAGCAGATGGCAAAGTTTATTGCTCGAAATCTTATTTGTCGGTATGGTATGCCGCACCATGTGGTCACGGATAACGGAGTTCAGTTTCAAGGAGAGACAAAGGCAATGCTACAGAAGTATGGGATAGGCCATCATAAGTCCTCACCATACAGGCCGCAGGCTAATGGAGCAGTTGAGGCAGCCAACAAGACAATTAAGACAATATTGGCCAAGATGACAGAGAACTACAAAGATTGGGCCGACAAACTACCGTATGCTTTGTGGGGATACAGAACATCAGTAAGAACGGCGACAGGGGCCACACCTTACTCTTTGGTCTACGGAATGGAAGCAGTATTGCCGGTGGAAGTTGAGATACAGTCCATGCGGGTGTTAGTAGAAGCAGAATTGCCTGAACAAGAATGGGCTGCGCAGAGGCTTGAACAATTAGCATTGATGGATGAAAAGAGGTTGAAGTCCTTGCATCACATGCAGATATATCAGAAGAGGTTGGCACGGGCATTCAATAAGAAGGTGCGTCCTACTAAGATCAGAAAAGGTGATTTGGTGCTCAAACAGTCGAAGCCGTCGACAACAGACCCGAGGGGAAAGTTCAGGCCAAACTGGGAAGGGCCGTACATCGTCCAGAAGGTAATGGGAAATGGAGCAGTGAGACTGTCGGACTTAGAAGGGAATGAGTTCACCGAGCCGATTAATGTTGACAGACTGAAGCTGTATTTTGCCTGATGGAGAGAGGACTGAGTAGTCTCCTGTAGAAAACCTAACCTGACGGGATAGGAAACTCATGCATACATGCATACACATAACGTATTTTGCATTCTCTTTGTGTGTGTTTGCTTTGTATTCACAGGTTGACCGAGCGATCACTAAGAGGACCGGCACACCTGCAGGTAACGCACTTGCCTTCTCTTCTGTTTTGTTTTGTTTTATCTTGTTTTGTTTTGTTTTGTTTTGTATTCAAAGGTTTTAAAGAAGAAAAAGAGAAGTCGGCAAAGACAAGCCAATCAGAAGCAACAACAGTACAGTCGGTTTCAGAAATGAATCGGTATTAGTCTCAGGGATTAGTCCCAGGGTTGAGGCCCATATCAGTCTGTTTCGGGGATGGACCCCATGGTTGAGGCCCATATTAGCATGAGTTTAGGGAACGGATCCCAAGGGGCGAAGCCCACATTGCCAGCAGTTGAAAGGAAGAATTCCTTGAAAAAAAAAATTGATGATATAGAGAGAAATCTTTGGTAGATAGACATATGTCCGGTGATGACATTGTATGCTGTAGGGAGAAACCCTAGAAACGATAAGTACGAGACACGCTCTCTTCCGGTATTCTGAATAGATTGATCTGAGTTAGACTCACGAGCACCTAATTACAGGATCCTAGCAGTAGAAACCTGAGTAGTTGGCAAGGTGACTAGTTGAAGAGATGACGTATTAGTGAATGACCGTTCGCCTGGGTGTCCACACTTGATTACTGATGCTATGATATATGATATGGTCAGAAATAAAAGAAAAAGTCTCTAAAAAAAAAAAAAAAAAAAAAAAAAAATGGGCCGCCTATAACCAATAAGCGTGAAGCTACCCATGGGCGAGTATTAGGACCACCATGAGGAGAAATGCTACCTTAAAGGGTAGGTGTGTCAGAAAAGAAAAAAAAAAGAAAAAAAAAAGAAAAGAAAAAAAAAAAAAAAAAGAGAGAGACAAAAGAAAAAGATGAAAACCATATCATGTTGAGTATGCCGAAGTAATCACAGAATGTGATTAAGACATCCAGGTTGGTTAGACCCACTGGTTCGATTCTCTGAAACGAAATCACCAAGTTGGCTTACTTAAGGACTAAGCTGCGAAAGAGCCTTATCACACACACATTAGGAGTCTAGTTCAGATCACCTATTCAGACAATCGAAATTGAGTATATCAAATACTTTGAAGGTTCTCTGTTTTTGACACGAAGCATTCGTTGAGGACAAAAATATGTCTAGCTATCAAGATTATCTCGTGAGAGGTAATAAATAGAATATCATCTTAGCTTGGGAACAAGGCCCATATCAGTCTTTGCCCGGTATGGCACTCTGCGGGTTGAGGCCCACATCATTATCAGTCTTTGCCGGGTACGGCACTATGTGGGTTGAGACCCACATCAATATCTATCTGTGCTAGGTATGACACTCTGGGGGCGAAGCCCACATTAGCTCCAGTATCAGCTCAGCGTCGTGACCCACATTATCAGTATAGTTTCAGGGATGAGTCCCGGGCCGAGGCCCACTTCAGTTTCAGTTTCAGGGATGAGTCCCGGGGCCGAGGCCCACTTCAGTTTCAGTTTCAGGGATGAGTCCCAAGGCCGAGGCCTATATCAATATCAGCTTGGGGGTATGACCCATATCACCATCAGCTTGGGGGCGAGGCCCATATCAGCATCAGTCGAGGGCCGAGGCCCATTTCAGTTTCAGTTTAGGGAACAAGACCCACAACTCAGTTCAGGGAACAAGACCCTCAACACAATTCAGAACGGGAACAAGACCCACAACTCAACAAATCGGGAACAAGACCCGCAATTCAGGGAACAAGACCCTTATCTCAACAAATCGGGAACAAGACCCGCAATTCAGGGAACAATACCCTCAGCTCGGTTCGGGAACAAGACCCACGGGAACAATACCCACCATTCAACTCAGACGGGGAACAAGACCCTCAGCTCAGTTCGGGAACAAAACCCATCATTCAACTCAATTCAGGGAACAAGACCCTCAACTCAGTTCGGGAACAAGACCCACCATTCAGGACAAAAGGGGAACAAGACCTTCACATCAGATTCGGGAACATGACCCATGGAGACGAAACCCACAGTTCGGTATCATATCAGTTCTGCCAGGTACGACACGACCAACTCAATTCTCAATTATCAACAGTATTTTGGGGATGCGTCCCCGGGCGAGGCCCATTTTGCCAGCGGTATTGGGATGCGTCCCAGGGTCGAGGCCCCCGTTGTCGGTTGCAGTTATTGGGATGCGTCCCAGGGTCGTAGACCCACTGCATCATATATTCCTTTTTGGGGATGCGTCCCCGGGCTGAGGCCCATTTTGTCAGCGGTATTGGGATGCGTCCCAGGGTCGAGGCCCCCGTTGTCGGTTGCAGTTATTGGGATGCGTCCCAGGGTCGTAGACCCACTGCATCATATATTCCATTTTGGGGATGCGTCCCCGGGCTGAGGCCCATTTTGTCAGCGGTATTGGGATGCGTCCCAGGGTCGAGGCCCCCGTTGTCGGTTGCAGTTATTGGGATGCGTCCCAGGGTCGTAGACCCACTGCATCATATATTCCATTTTGGGGATGCGTCCCCGGGCTGAGGCCCATTTTGTCAGCGGTATTGGGATGCGTCCCAGGGTCGAGGCCCCCGTTGTCGGTTGCAGTTATTGGGATGCGTCCCAGGGTCGTAGACCCACTGCATCATATATTCCATTTTGGGGATGCGTCCCCGGGCTGAGGCCCATTTTGTCAGCGGTATTGGGATGCGTCCCAGGGTCGAGGCCCCCGTTGTCGGTTGCAGTTATTGGGATGCGTCCCAGGATCGAGGTCCACTGCATCATCAACTAAGTTCGAAGCAGCAGGTAAGCCAAGGCAGCTGGCGAGCCAAGTAAGTAAAAATGCATTGCACGAACTTTGATAGGATTGTCACTGGCACACACTGAACAAATCCCATCAAAGTGGGGGCGACTGTAGGCATTGCATTTTCGTATACCGAACCCGATGAGGAGTCTTATAAGGAGGCACCGCCTTTAGTCGTGGAGTTCGCGGAAAATGGCCGAAGGAAAGGTTAAGTCAAGAGATAATACGTTTCGGAATTAATTTGCTAAGTTCGCTCAGAGTTTGCTTGCTGAATGTTCGTTTCAAAGCGTATCTACAACCCAAAAATCACCGCAAACCCCTCTAAGCCCACCTAAGCACCTAAACCCACATCCAAAGCCCATGAAACCAAAATAGATCAAACACCAAGCCCACCACCCATGAGGCCCACGACCATGACACCAAAATTCACCCTTCTTGCACTATTCAAACATGATTTATCCTTCCACCAATTTACTTTACACCTTTGATCTCACCTTTTACCTTGACACCTAATTTCCAAGGCATTATTAGATCAACCCCACATCATTTAGCCATCAAGCCCCACGCCCATCACAATCCCCTCTCATTTTCTTCATTTTCCATCACTTTTTTTGAATTTTCAACAAAGGATCACAATTATACATTACCTTCCTTCCATTTCCAAACAAAACTTGTCATTTCATTTCCTTTCCTTTCAACCTTTATTGAATTTTCAACAAAGGATCACAATTATACATTACCTTCCTTCCATTTCCAAACAAAACTTGTCATTTCATTTCCTTTCCTTTCAACCTTTATTGAATTTTCAACAAAGGATCACAATTATACATTACCTTCCTTCCATTTCCAAACAAAACTTGTCATCAAATTGATTACCTTTCATTATCACTTGCCAATCTCATTAATGCCCTCCATTTGCCTATTTAAACCTTCATTTTTCTGCCTTGGAGACAGGATACACATCAAGAAAAGATTAAGCATTTTAGAAGATCAAAACAACCCTCTATCCTCTCCACACATTCACGCCTAAGCCCCTTTCACTGCCCTCCATTGCCGAATTTTAGCCACCATTCACAGCCCTAAAACACACCAAAATAAGCCTCAAATAAAGCCCTAAAGTCGCACTAAACACTCTCCAAACACAGCCCCATTCGCAGCCCCAAAACAGTCCCCAAAAACGCCCCCACTGCACCTTGAACTGACGCATCTTCACCTTCTGTTCTGGTCAGTTTTGGCTGCGACTTTAGCCAGCAAAACAGCCCTAAAATCACCTCCATTTTCCTCCTCAAACCAGTACACAAGTTGCCTCATCCAACCCTCATCATTCACGCCCAAACAGCAGCTCATTACACTCAAAACAGTGACCAAATTCACCAAAACAGTGAGCAAAACACTGAACTCGAAATCCTTTGAGGAACCAAGCAAACGGCCATCCAATACCCCTCCAAATCCACCAAAACAAACTTATATCATTACCAACCAGTGGGCAAAGCACGAAGACTTGGAACGCAGCGAAGTGGACTCAAAACAGCGAGCGAAGTGGCAAAACAGTGAGCGAAACACTGCAACAGCGAACCGGTGCGATCGTGGCGACTTAGCCTTTCCGACGGCGCGTGTAACGTGTCTCCGAGCAACGACAAAAAAGGTTAGACCTGAGGGTTTATAATACAAAATTTTCTCACATAAAATAATAATTTAAAAATGTATTTTATGGTATTTTAGCATGAGTAGTTAACTTGGCATGTTGTTGAATTGGCTCACATGAAATAATGACTTAAAAATGGTTATTTAAGCATGTTATTAGAATTAGTTTACATGAAATGATGAATTAGTGTATGATGTGATTTTGGGGTGAATGAAATATGTGTTATTTCTTGTGGTATATCGGATGGAAACTCGGACATAAATTCCGTAGCCGAATCCGAATGGACGGTAGTGCGGTTTGTACTCGGGATACAATTCCAAGTACAACTCGAAAGACACACGTATTTCTTTTATCCAAACTTGTGTTTGAGCATGATTTAATTGTTTAGTATGATATTTATTTTTCTATGCATAATTAGGATGTTTAATATGTTATAGTTTTATGCATGATTAATTGGTTGTTTCTAAGCATGATGTAGTCGTTTAGCATGATATTTATTTTCCTATGCATGATTAGGTTGTTTAACATGATGTTGTTTTATGCATGATTAATAGGTTGTTCTTAAGCATGTTGTGTAGACTTGGTTAAATTGCACAAATCCATTCATTACAAATGACATTAAGTAAGGGACCATTCCGAACCCAACGGTTTGAGGTCTTCCCTTGCGAGGGGTGAGTGCGGCCTTAAATCATTTTCCCGGTTCACACCGGGTGGCGACTCCATGTTATATCGTACTCCCAACTAGGCCGCGAGCCCTAGAACAGCGTCGCCCAGGTCCTGTTGTCTACAATTGGGTAGTAGTAGAATAGTGCTAGCGGGGAGAGGAAAGGGAGGAGTGATGTTCTAGGAACAAGTTGTTTATATATCCATCTGCATATCATATTATCTACTTTACGCGCTTTATGATGTTTTAGAAGCATGCTTAAGGGTGTATGATGATGAGACCTAACAAAGATAAATAAATTGGTTGCCAATTACATGAAAATCCCTCAATTTTATTAAGCGAATATCCTTCCATTGAATGGTTCTTGTTCAAGATCCGAAGTTGGCATTGGTTTGTTTTTGACCAAAGTCAAGACCTTTGTCAATCAAGGATGTACTTGAATCATGAGAGTTTTGTTGCATATCGGTGTCTTGTCCAAATCGTGATTTTTATTGGCCAAAGTCAAGATCACTTTTGTCCAACGACATTGATTACGAAACTTTCCTCGTCAATGGGTCCCGCTTAACTGGAATCATTAGGTTTGTTTTTGGCCAAAGCCAAGGCCTAATTGATTCGGAGGATAGGGTTAGGAAAATGTAATGGTTACATTGGCATTATACATATGTTTCGGACTTGGATGTCCACCTAACCGGATCTAGGAATTGGATGAGATCCAATTGATCATGGAGATCTACCTAAGTTAAATAGCATACAATTTTTATTGGCCAAAGTCAAGGTTGTGTGTTATTTAACGGGATCCTAGCCCACTAGGAAATTCGATTTCCCGAGTTCTCTACAGAGGGTTAGAAACTTGAAGAAAATAGTGGGAGGCTATTATTGAATTTGCAATTTCGTTCAGATACTTAGCCTTACGCGTCTTTCAAAATTATTTCGTCAATATTTTAAATAATTAGTTGGACTAATATTGTTATTTTACTTGTAACAGTTTGATTGTACCCATAACATCGTTGACTTTATAGTTGGACTATAGTTGTCAAGATGATTGGCAAAGGTAATATCCGCGACATAATCATGGGCGATAATGTCTTCAAAGGGACAAACTTTGCCGACTGGGAAATGAACCTCAAGATAGTGCTTGGGGCTGAGAGGATACTGTATACTATTCAGAGGACCTCTCCCGCCTGAACCCACTGAGCCACTGGAGCTAGAGTTATGGAAGACTCATAGTGACGATTGTGACCAAGCTCAGTCAGTTATGCTAGCTGCAATGACCCAGCATTTCAGACGTCAGTACAGGGACTTGGATCCCTATAACATGATGGCAAGATTGCGTGATCTTCACCGCACCAATAAGCGGATGAAGAGGTACGAGCTAGTAAGGAAACTCTTCCGCTCTCGGATGACAGACGGCGCATCAGTTGAGGCCCACGGGACTCAAATGATCGCTGACATAGATGAGTTAGCCAATATGGGCATTGTCTTGGAGGCAGAGCTGACGATTGATATGATATTACAATCGCTGCCCGATACTTGGAAACAAATCATCATCAACTACAAGTTGATGGATACAGATGACACTCTTGGAGAGCTGTTATCCGTATTGAAGGAGTCCGAAAGGGAACTCCTAAAGGGGAGCAAGCGCGAGGCGCATTATGCATCGACCTCTCATGCGCCAAAGGCTAGGCCCTGGCAATTGGAGGTGCGAGGAAGAGGAAGTTCAAAAAGAAGGGCAAAGGCAAGTTGACAGTGGCTTCTAGGAAGCCAAAGGACAAATCTCGCGACATCTGCCTTAACTGCGGCAAGAGGGGTCACTGGAAACGTGACTGCCAAATAAGCATTGTGCAGAAGGAGGATATCAAGGCTGGCAAGGCTATCGCCTCTGGTATGTTTGTTATTGAGATAAATATGAATACTTCTAGTTTTAAAAATTGGATTTTTGATTCTGGTTGTGGGCTCATATTTGTACTGATGTGCAGGATCTGCATGATAGCAGGATGCTGGCGTCAGGGGAGATGGATCTACGGGTCGGAAACGGAACACCAGTTGCTGTTTTGGCCGTAGGGACTTTTGTTTTAGAACTGCCCTCAGGGCATGTACTTAAACTTTTGAATTATTTTGTACCTAGTTTAACTAGGAATATTATATCTGTATCCTTGTTAACCCAGCAGGGTTACACTTTTGTATTCAGAAACACCGTGTGTTATTTATATAAAAGTGATACAGAAATTTGCACAGCTGTTGCAAATAACGGTCTTTATATTTTGAATATAAATGAATCTCCTAAAATGACAAACAAAAGGCTCAAAAGGAGTAATCTAAAAGATGAAGCTTACATGTGGCATTGTCGTCTAGGACACATCAACAAGACTCGCATATCCACACTTTCAAAGAGCGGGTACTTGGACGAATTTGATCCCAATTCATATGACGTCTGCGAATCTTGTCTTTTAGGCAAAATGCCTAAATCACCTTTTAGCGGTAAAGGTGAACGTGCCACAGAACTGTTAGCTCTCGTTCATACTGACGTATGCGGGCCCATGTCTAGCCAGGCTAGAGGTGGATTTCACTACTTCGTAACCTTTACAGATGATGCATCTCGTTACGGTTATGTGTATCTTATGAGACACAAGTCGGAAACTTTTGAGAAATTCAAAGAGTTTCGACACGAAGTGGAGAAACAAACAGGGAAGAGTATTAAGACATTACGGTCAGACCGTGGTGGCGAATACTTAAGTTATGAGTTTCAAGATTACTTGAAAGAATATGGTATTCTTTCACAGTGGACTCCTCCTGGAACATCGCAATTAAACGGTGTGTCCGAACGGAGAAAGAGAACCGCACCTTGTTGGACATGGTAAGGTCAATGATGAGTCGCACTGAGCTACCAATATCCTTCTGGGGATACGCATTAAACAGTGCTATACTTATTTTGAATAAGGTACCGTCGAAGTCTGTTGAACAGACTCCATATGAGATATGGACAGGAAGGAAACCAGGTTTCTCTTTCTGAAGATTTGGGGATGCTGGGCACATGTTAAACGTTGGAAAGTACCAAACTTGAACCCAAAACTGATAAATGCCTTTTTGTAGGATATCCTAGGAAACCAAAGGATATTACTTCTATCACCCACAAGAGAACAAAGTATTTGTTGCTCTACAAGCATTTTTCCTTGAGAAGGATTTTATAAATGCAGTGGTAAGTGGGAGGAAAGTAGAACTCGATGAAGATCGTAGTGATACTGTTCCTGGCAATGAATCAACGACGGAACAAGAACAGACCACCCGGGATGAGTCTGTACCACAAACTTCACATACACAAGGACCGCGTAGGTCGGAGAGAGTCAGAACAGTACCTGAGAGGTATGGGTTCCTGATCTCACCTCATGTAGATATTAATCTTATTGAGGATAATGAACCGGCTACGTATGAGGAAGCGATACAAAATATCGATTCCGCTTTATGGCAAGATGCCATGAAGTCCGAGATGGATTCCATGTATGCCAACCAAGTTTGGACACTGGTTGATGCACCAGAAGGCATAAAGCCTATTGGATGCAGATGGATCTTCAAGAAGAAGACCGACATGGATGGCAACGTACAAACGTACAAAGCTAGGCTTGTAGCGAATGGGTATCGTCAACAATATGGTATTGATTATGACGAAACCTTCTCACCCGTTGCCATGATTAAATCCATTCGGATAATGCTTGCAATAGCTGCATATTTCGATTACGAAATATGGCAGATGGACGTTAAAACCGCTTTCCTTAACGGAACCTTTTGGAGGATGTTTATATGCAACAGCCTGACGGTTTTATCGTACCTAGACTTGCAAACAAGGTTTGTAAGTTAAATCGATCCATTTATGGATTGAAGCAAGCATCACGGTCATGGAATCAGCGTTTTGATGAGATCATAAAAGAATATGATTTCGTGCAAAACGTAGATGACCCTTGTGTATACAAGAAGGTTAGTGGGAGAGCACTTACTTTTATTGTCCTTTATGTCGACGACGTATTGCTAATAGGCAATGACATTCCCATGCTAACGTCGGTGAAAGCTTGGCTTTCATTAAAATTCTCCATGAAAGATCTGGGAGAAGCAGCCTTTATTCTTGGAATAAAGATCTGCAGGGATAGATCTAGAAAGCTGCTTGGACTCTCCCAGAGTACATATATTGATAAAGTGTTGAAGCGATTCAACATGGAACAATCCAATGGTACGTGGTACCTCTCTCTCTAAGGACATGTGTCCTAAGACTCAGGAAGAGAGAGACCACATGAGTCGGATACCGTTCGCCTCGGCAGTCGGATCGATCATGTATGCCATGATATGTACACGACCTGATGTCTCATATGCTTTGAGCATGTGCAGTCGCTATCAGGCCGATCCAGGTGAAGGTCACTGGATAGCAGTTAAGAATATCCTTAAGTATCTTAAACGAACTAAGGATGCTTTCTTAATTTATGGAGGTGGAGAACTTGCGGTATCTGGGTATACCGATGCAAGTTTCAAACCGACAAGGATGACTACAAGTCACAATCTGGGTACATATTTTGTTTGAATAACGGAGCAGTGAGCTGGAAATCTTCCAAGCAAGATACTGTTGCCGATTCAACAACAGAAGCGGAGTACATCGCTGCATCTGAAGCAGCAAAGGAGGCAGTTTGGATCCGAAAGTTCCTAATCGGATTAGGAGTAGTTCCGTTAGCAGCTGAGCCCGTTCCATTGTATTGTGACAATAACGGGGCTATAGCACAGGCTAAGGAACCAAGGTCTCATCAACGGTCCAAGCATGTTCTTCGACGTTACCATCTGATTGGGAGATTATACATCGTGGCGATGTAAAAGTCGAGAAGGTCACATCAGATGACAACATTGCAGATCCGCTGACGAAGGTTGTTCTTCAGCAAGTTTTTGAACGACACATACATAGTTCGGGTATTAGATGCTTGAGTGACTGGCTATAGGCCAAGTGGGAGATTGTTAGACATTGTGTCCCATAGCGTCACTGTTTGTAAATGATATTGTATTATTGTACAAAATTAACTATGTAATAATGAAATTGCCTTTTGCCATTTTGTAAATATTATTTACTTTGATATATAAATGGCGAAAGTCCATATGATTAGTACTGGATGAGATGATATGAGACAGTATCAATCCATAAAGGTTTAATCATTAATATCCCTAGCCGTAGTATTATCGAGACTGGACATCGATAATGCGGAATAGGCTAGTATTGCGCTTGTGCACGTTGTGAGGGCACAACGGCATAGTTCTCATATATTTAAGTATTGGATACTTATGCAAGTGCGATAGGAGGTTGTGTTTTACCGATGGTACGGAAAACAGCTTCGCTCTGGATAGACCCCGCGGAATCCCATTGGTATTATGTCTAGGTGTCTATGGGAGGCCGCATCAGGGTAGGTGTATATGGTCTTAACCTGAGACTTACATCGCTAGTACTTGCGACAATCGGTAAACTTTGGTTTTGGTGGTTGGGGACCTTAACCGATTCTGTGTACACCTCTTCTGGGGTTATCGAGAATCGTAGTGTACTGGATGTGATGTCAAGATGGAAGTATCGCTTCAGACATATGGAGGTGATGATCACGCAGGACACAGAACTAGTACTCTATAAAAGGTTGCAACCGTCGGGACAATATGACTAGGTCAGGATTGTCCGATTTAAAGAGACTAGTTGCTTGATGTCCGATATATGTTTCGTACGGGGCAGACACATCTCCAGCCCTAGGCCTAGCATGTGATCATCCGATACTGGATCGATGTACGCAATACTACGGTATACTACGCTTGATATAGATCTTATATTCCTATAAGAATATTTCTGGAGAATTGGGTAGGCATGGCGCTTTGCTAGAAGCCAACCTTGTCTTGTGAATCGGTAAGAACGTAGTACGAGGTACGTTCGTGTTCGGATTATCCGACGACCGTATTTACTGCCAACATATCCGGAGATCTCTTGGGTCGCTTCCTGAAGATTCACCTGTGATATTTGATTCGAACTTAATTAATCTTGGATAATTGCGAAGAAACTTTATCTCGGATAAAGTGCCTTATTTAGAGAGAGAGAACGATTAATTTGGAATTAATCAGTAAGATTATTATATTCGATATAATAATTGAAATTCGATTTCGACGCGAAATTAAAATTAGATTTTAATTCGGGCATACGAGTTAATTTAGAATTAATTCGTTAGCGACGTAAATAATAATTCGCTAGGCGCGATTATTTATTTAAATTCGATTTAATTAACGTCGCGACGCAAGTTCGGTATTTCGGAAATATCGAACCCGAACGCGTGAGTGGACGTGGGCCCACTTTCATTTGGAAACGTGTGGGGCCTACTTGACACATGTCATTGAATGTATTATTTTATTGATAATGCATTGCATGGTGATAGTGTATAATACACTCTAATGTTATGCATGGAATTTGAGTGTTTGACACTCTAAGCCTTTGCATGGCTTGTGTCATAGATTTATTATTATTTAATAAATATTATTGGCATAAATATAAATGATTTTTGGTATCAAAAATCAATTAGAACAAAAAGAAAAATCTCTCTTCTCTCTCTCACTTGGCCGAAAACTGCATGCAGTTTTTTGGTCTTCATCTTCTTCATTTTGGTTGCCAAAAGCTTGAAGAAAGTGTGATTGTTTGGAACATCTCCTCACAAGCAAGGCTAGCACCTTTCAAGGGATCAAAAGAGGTGATAGGGAAACCATCATAGAGCTTGGAATACTCAAAGCTTGGAGCTTTCCACATCTTCTCACCTTGGCCGAAAATCATCCACCTTGGAGCTTCCATCTTGGCTTGATTTTCTTCATCACAAGATATTGTAAGTATGATTCCGCCATACTTCATGTTTATATATATATTCTGTTGTATTTCATATATGCTTAATCTTTCCTTGGGACATATTAGAGAAACCAACACCTTCATCATTTATACATCTTGGTGATCTAATCACAAATGATAAAAGAGCAATTTCCTTTGTCATATAGTTAATTTGTACAACAACACCATGATCTGTACAAATAGTGACGCTTTGGGTCATAACTGTCCAACAATCTCTCACTTGGCCTATAGCCAGTCACTCAAGTGTCTTACACCCGAACTATGTACGGTTCGCTCAAACTTCTGCTGAGGAAATGCTTTCGTCAGCGTATTTGCATGATTATCATCTGATGCGATTTATTCGATCATCACATCGCCACGATGTATGATCCGAACGAATCAGATGAATAATTGAAGTATATATCTGGATCATTGATGAGACCATTAATTTTTTAGCCTGTGCTGTAGCCTAGCTCAGCTGCTAATAGAACTACATCTAATCTAATTAGATTATTATCAATCCAGAAGGCTTCTATTGCTGCCTCAGCTGCAACAATAATCCACTTATGTTGTTTATTCGGTAACAGTATCTTGCTTGGAAGATTTCCAGCTCACTGTTCCGTTATTCAAACTTTATAGTACTATTTTATGACTTATATTCGTTTTTATCGGTTTTAGGAAACTTGCAATAGTGAACCCAGTCACTTCAAGTTCTTTTTCTCTATAGTTTAAGAAAGCATCCTTAGTTCCTCTAAGATACTCAAGGATGTTCTTAACATCAATCCAATGACTATCACTTGGTTTGGCCTGATTGTGACTCCATATGCTCAAAGCGTATGAGACATCAGGTCGCGTACATTTTTCAATGTACGATTTCTCGGAGAGTATTGACAACTTTAAATCTATCCCAGTAGATCTTTATTCCTAGAATAAAGGTTGTTTCTCTCAAGAATTCTACGGAGAATTTTCTCGAAAGCCAAGCTTTCGCCGATTGTTTTATGGGAATATCATTTCCAAGAAATGATATGTCATTATTACTTAGGACATTCATTGTCAGTGCGCTCCCACTAACCCTCTTATATACACAAGAATCATTTTCGTTTTGAATTAAATCATACACCATTATGATTACATCAAAACGATAATTCCAAGAACGCTATGCTTGCTTCAATCCATCCATGGATCAAATAACCTGCAAACATTGTTTTCTTGTTTTGGTACGACAAAACCGCCAAGATGTTGTAAACATCCTCCAAAAGGTTTCCGTTAAGGAAAACAATTTTGACGTTCAGCTGTCATATTTCATAAATGAAACATGCAGCATCAGCAAGCATTGTCTAAATGGATTTACCGTGGCAACAGGTAAAAGGTTTCGTCATAATCGACACAATGTTGATAACGATACCTTTTCGTTACAAGCCTAGCTTAGTACGTTGGTATGTTGCCTTCCATGTATGTTTTCCTTGAAGACTTATATAGTACCAATGGGCACAATGTCTTGCGGTACATCAACTAGTATCTAAACTAAGTTGATATATATGGAATCCATTTCGGATATCATGTCACTTTGCCATAATAGGGAGTCGATACCTTGTATCACTTCCTCATACGTAATCAGTTCGTATTCCTCAATAAGATTGACATCTTTATGAGGTGAGATCAGAAACCCATACCCCAGGTTGTTTTCTGACTCTCTCCGACTTACGTGGTTATTGTGTATTCGAAGATTATTGGTATAGTTTCATCCTTGATGAACTATTTGTGTTCCATTAAGGACTCGGTGCCTGGAATAGTATTACTCTGATTTTCATCGAGTTTTACTTTCCTCCCACTTACCACTGCATATATGTATTCCTCTTAGGAAAACCGCATGGCGAGCAACAATTACATTGTTCTCTTGTGAGATGTATAAGTACTATACTTTGGTTTCCCTATGATAACCTACAATTTGGCACTTATCCGATTTGGGTTCTAGTTTGGTATCATCCAAACATATGCCTAGCATACCCAAATCTTCAGGAATGAGAAAACCCAGTTTCTTTCCTATTCATATCTAATATGAAGTCTGTCAAACATATTTTTTATGGAACCTTATTCTAAATAAGTTCTGCATTGTTTATGCATATCCGTTGAAGGAAATGGTAGGAGCGACTCATGATTAACATTATCATGTCCAACAAAATTCGATTTCTCTGTCCAGACACACAATCAGATTGACGTGTTCCGGGAGGAGTCCTCATTGAAATAATACTATATTCTTTCAAGTATTAGAGAAACGTATTGCTTAAGTATTTTCATCATGGTCTAACCGTGATTGTTTAATACTTTAGCCGATCTGTTTGTCTATTTCGTATCGAAACTCTAAAAGTTTCCGACTTGTTTTTCAAAAGAAACACATAACCATAACGCGATGCCACATCCATAAAGGTCACGAAATATTCATATCCACTTTTAGCCTAGCTAGATATGGGCCCACTTACGTCACTATGAACAAGGGCTAACAGATCGGTGGCACTTGCACTTTTACCAAGTAAAGGTGTTTCAGGCACTTTGCCTAATAAACTAGATTCATAGACATTATTTGATTAGAATCAAATCCGTCCTAGTACCCACTCTTCGATACGAGTCTTGTTTAATTGTGCCCTAGAAAACAATGCCACTTATAAGTCTCAACTGATTAATTCAGTTTGAGCTATTTGTTTGTCATGTTATACGTTTGAGATTAATTTATATTCAAAATATAAATGCTGTTATTCACATCTAATGTATTTATCTCAATATCATCTTTATATAATAAAATAGTTTAGTGTTCTAGAATATAAAGGTATACCCGCAACGGGTTAAACCCTGATATAGAGATAATGTATCTAGTCAAACTAGTTACATTTTAACAGTTTCCTAATTTAAGTACATACTCGAATAGTAGTTCCTAAACTTAGATATCTACGGTTAAAACAGCGACTTTCGTCCCGTTTCCAATTCGTAGATTAAATCTCAATCTGAAGTCAGTATCCTGCTCATAGCAGATTCTGCACATCAATACATGTTTATGTACCACTTTTAGTATCTAAAATCCAATTTTAATACTAGCAGTGAACATATTTAATGACAAACATATTTGAAGTCAGAGCCTTGCCCGTTCTTCAATTCCTTCATGTCTGCCTTGTCCATACGGCAGTCACGCTTTCGTGTCCCCGTTTGCCACAGTTTAGGCAGACATTTTAGGATATGTCCTTTATGTTCCCAGAAGATTATAATGATTTTGCCTTTGCCCTTTTCGGTACCCCAGAAGCCTATGGCCAAGCCTTGGCCTTCCGGAATGTCGAAATAAGATGCGCCTTGCGCTTCTTTCCTTATTGCAAACTTTGTCTTTGTCTCCTTGAGTATAACCATTAACTCTCCAAGAGTTTACTATTGCAATTTAGTACTTCTAAGATCCAAAATAGATCTATGAAGATCCTTCAATTTCATCATCATACTATAAGGATCTAATCCTTATTTTTGACTAAGAAATTAAGGTGTCTATTTGGCAAGCTTAATGGATTAAGCACTAAAGTTATCATCACATGAATATTCCAAATATCATGTTCTACTTATCTGCTTAACTCCGGGCTTAGGCTTAAGATGTTATTTTATCAAATAAAGTAACTTATTAGTTTTCAGGACTATCCTGATTCATTATTCCCAATTTGAAAATTAAATTCGTTTAAATACATTTTCACCCAGGATTATGTTTTAAACACTAATCTTTCAATTTTATCTTGATTCTAATAGTTCAACTATTTAATCAACGATTTTAGGTACTATTTATTATAATGATTACTATAGTCCAACTATTTAATCAACTATAATTTAATAGGTTAAATTCAATTATATTGATTACTATAATCCAATTATAAAATCAACTATAATTGAAATAGTTTGAATACAGTCCAACTGTTTAAATAAAACAACATTAAATATTAGTCCAACTAATAATTAATTTATTTGACGAATAATTTGATATGAGCGCGTATGGCAAGTTACTAAACGAATATTGCAAATTTAATACTTGCCTCCCACTATTTTTCGGCGAGCCTATAACCCTCTGTGGAGTACTCGGGAAACCTTGTTTCCTAGTGGGCTAGGATCCCGTTAAATAACACACAATCTTGACTTTGGCCAACAAATTGTATGATAATTAACTAGGTAGATCTCTAAGATCAATCGGATCCCATCCAATTCCTAGATCCAGTAGGTGGACATCCAAGTCCGAAACATATATCTTATATATGCCAATATATCCAATATATTGTCTAACCTTTTTCCTCTGAATCAACTAAGCCTTGGCTGTGGCACAACAAACTTAGTGATCTAAGTTAAGCGGAACCCATTGACCATGGAAAGCTTCGTAATCAATGTCGATAGACAAGAAGTGATCTTGACTTTGGCCAACAGATCACAACTTGGACAAGACACCAATATGGAACAAAGCCTTCATGATTCAAACACATCCGCGACAGACAAAGGTCTTGACTTTGGCTAACAAACCAATGCCAGTCTTGGATCTTGAGTAAGAATCACTCAATGGAAGGAAAAATGCTTAATATGTTTTGAGGGTTTTTCGCGTGCAATTGGCAACCAATTAATTATCTTTGTTAAGGTCTCATCATCATACACCCTTAAACATGCATTCTAAACACATAATAAGGCGCATATAAAATAAATATAATAATGATATGCGGATGGATACTTAACATTGTTCCTAGAACAAATCTCTCCATTTCCTCTCTCCCGCTAGCATAAGTATTACTTCTACCCAATTACATAACACTTCTAAAGAAACCTCATTTGCATTGAGGGGAATATGTGAGAAGAGAAATACAAAGAGTAAAGAGGTAATAGGCTGGACACGCAGGTCCAATTAAAAAATTCTAAATTTATTACAACAATTTCCAAAATTACCCCACCCATCTAATATCCATCCGATATACATTATTCATGCATCACAACCATGTATTCACACAAGCATGTTATCAATCAATCTAATCCAATTAATTAATCTGATAATTAATGACCATCCAATGTTTAAACAACGCTTGATTTTGCGCGAGTCAAACTCGTTTTGCGAATAAGTACTCAAAGTACAAATTCTTGAATTAAATTAAACTACAATATTAAATCCAATTTAATATGTATTTAATACTAATTCATTATTTAATTCCAAATTAAATATTACACTTTATTAACGAACCTTTAGTGACTTAGATTCTAAATCTAACCGTTGCGGGTCTCAAAACCCGATAAGATTCTTATTGACGTTGGTGTACCATCCATTAAGAATCTTCGGTGAGTCGTTCAGTGTTTATCCGCTATAAACACCTACACGTATATATTAGTCTCCAAGACTTATGGTTCATTGAGAAACCATTGGAATCATATATTCATGTATACGACATGTACCGGTCTCAACGTGTTTACTATACTGACCAAGTAGTGTAAACCTTGACCAGGAACTGTCTGAGAATGACAACGTCATGATACAACTCAATGTCAGTTGCGACGCTTTTGCAACTGCACCATGACTAGTCATTCTAAGGTCATTACGTCTTTACCATATTAAAAGATAGATTATATTATAGAAACTGCATATATTATTCAAAATAATAAGGTTTTACAGAAGTATTCATAAAGAAATACAACCGGGAATTGGCGCTCTGAGCACCAACCCCAACAGAAACGCACATGGGCAATATCGGAGCAACAAAGAAGTCTTCAGAAGTACAGATTGGGCAGATTGCTTCTTCCATGGCTAATTAACATAATTGGGTGTTTCCTAATAATACTGAAGTCAACCCTAAGGAGTAGTGTCAGGCCATTACCGTCAAAAGTATGAAAGAAATTAAAGATAGTCCTAAGCACTTAGGCAGTAAAGAAAAAGTAGCGGCACTTACAGAGGAAATGGTAACGGAAGAATGGAACAATGCAGCAGCTCCTCCATATAAGCCACCTCCCATCCCAAAAACATATTTGTCGTACCCTCAGCGCTTTCAAATGAAGAAATTGGATGCTCGGTTTGCCAAGTTCCTAGATATCTTCAAAAAGATCGATATCAAAATCCATACCAATGTTCTCCGTAGCCAGAACTAAAATTGATCCCAAAACACCGCAAAAAGAGGAAATCAAGAGTTAGTGCTCACTTGAAGATGATCTCTGGAAAGCTTAAAAAGAGGTCGAGCCAACTTTGCAAAATGTGCAGTCCAGAATTTCAAACTGGGAGAAAATATACAGATCCTGGAGGACCTTCTATAGTTACATTGCCACAGCCCGCCAAGCTATCTTTTTCATATCATAAAAACTGTTGGATACAAAATAAGAAAGTACATGAGACTACCCAGTCCGCTATATTTAAGCTGACATGACCACTTGGGTGGTTACGTCTGGCTGAAGACGTTAAACTTAGTGCTAGTGGGGAGGTAACCATTGTATTTATTTTATTGTTATTTTCTTTATTTTTATTTTATTTTGTGATATTTGCTTATTTATTAGTTTGCATGTGTATTTATGCAAGTAACAACGCAACCCATACAACCCGCGCAACCAAATTTTGACAGCGGGAGCCTGATCAACTCCATGCACGATAATGTTTTTGTCACTCTTGTTTCTTTATGTTTATTTTACATTGAGGACAATGTAAATTTTAAGTTTGGAGGGTGTATGTGCATGTATTGATAGTTCCTACTATTTAAAAAATAAAAAACAATATATATATATATATATATATATATATATATATATGTATATATATAGTTATTTATGTCATACGTAATAAAGTATAAGTCAAATGATGAATTTTATTTGCTTTAGATGAAATCTTAGAAACGATAAGTTCCCAATTGATTTTTATTCAATGCCTTGAGTAGGTGATCTAGGTTAGACTCCTAAGCACTTAATAATAGGTTTCTAGTAGTTAGAACCTAGGTAGTTGGCAAAGTGACTGGTTGAAGAAATTGATTGCCGATGAATAGCCATTTTCTTAGATGTCTATCTCAATTCGCTAGTGTTATGATGTATGGTATGGTTAAAAAACAAAAGAGAAAAAAATAAAAGAACGAAAAAAATTGAAAAAAAAAGAAAGTTTTGAAAAAAAAAATGTTAAACCACCTATAACTGATAGTGTGAAGCTACCCATGGGCGAGTGTTAGGACCACCATGCGGAGAAATGCTACCTTAAAGGATAGGTGTGTTGAAAAAAATGATGAAATGAAAAGGGAAAAGAAAAAGAAAAAATCATATCATACTAAGCAAAGAAAGGCAATTACAGAGTAATTTAGAGATATCTAGGTTGGTTTGATCCATCGGATCTCAATTTTTGAGACAAAATCATTAAGTTGGCTTACTTAGAAGTCGAGCTGTGACAAAACCTTTCCACACACACTTTGAGTTGGCTTAGATGATTAATTCAAGAACTTAGATTTAAGTTATATTGAGTACTTTGAAAATTCTATGATTTCATTGATAGACATTCTTTGAGGACAATATTATGTGTAACTATCAGAACTATTTTCTTTGCTTTTATTATTTTTGAATGATTGCATGTAGATGAATGACGTTTGTGGGTGTCGTCGCTGCAAGCCCTCACCAGACTATAACTCGTCCACTAGGGCCACCCAGAGGTTTAAAGGCTCGTTACATACGCTAAATGCAATCGTGATCCCTACGAAAGTGGCCTAGTCAATTTTTTTTTGTTTGTTTATTTTTATTTAGTCTTTTGCTTAGGACTAGCAAAATCTTAAGTTTGGGGGTGTTTGCTAAGTGTGGTTTATACCAACTTATTCAAGCATTCTTAGCTTACTATTTTGTTAGGTTTCGAGTCATTTAATGTATTTTATAGTTTGTTTTATGTTTGATTGATATAAAGCATTAGAACATGGATCTTGGAGCAATTGGACTTGTTTTGGGATCTTACGGACACATTGGAAACACGCGGAAAAATAGAAAACACAGAAAACACTCATCTTGAAAATAAGGTGGTGTTGCGGTACCTCACCAGGATGGCTTCATACAAATTTCTCGAGAGTTAGGTGTCGCGACGCCAATTCTGGCGTCGCGATGCTGCGACAGAAGCCTATAATCTTATAAAGTCGTATTTCACATCCATAAGGACTCCAAGATTTCCCTATAAATATAAAAGCTCGTCCAAAACCCTAAAAGGAGAAAAAAATACACCACTCAAGAGTTCTAAACATATATTTTTAGAGAGATCCAATGAGGAATATTGAAGAGCAATAAGAGGAGACAAAAACGGTGACGTTCGAAGGCGAAGAGATTCGATTCAGGTTTAATCTTCTAGTTTCTTCTTCAAACTCTAATGATGTTTAATATGTTCATGACATTATTTTCATTGTTTCTATCTTTAGTCATGAACTAAATTTATTATTCTAGAGGATGATGTAGCCAATGTTTGAACCTATGTGTTGATTGCCAATTTAATTGTTATAAAGTTTTGAATCAGTTTATTTATATTCTCTTGCGTTTAATGCTTCTTATTTGTTGGTCACAAATTAAAATGATGCATGTTTAGAATCTATCGCTCAAGAGAGAGAGATTTTGAATATGAACTAGAGAATATAACTTAGGAGATTTATAAAGTTCGGGAGAATCTATAATCATTTCGAAGTGATTAACAAAGAATCACAAAGCGTAATGAATTGTTAATTACTAGATTTTTATAGGGATATCGAAGTCTGTAATTGATAATATATTCACTCGGCACTCGGGAGAGGGAGTTAGAATAACTTAGGATTTTTGGCTTATAAACTACTAAATTGAATAAGAATTGATTGACATAACAAATACATAAGGGATAGTTAGGTGAATTCAAACTCTAGAATCTCTCTTATCCTAGTCTATCTTTATCAAACGTTTTGTTTCTTAATTATTTAGTTTTTAATCTAAATTTAGTTGCTTTCTAAATAAAGTTAAGTTTACTAATTATAGTACTTAGAGTGGGTTGAATACAATCTATGTGGGTTCGACCCTCTTTCACTTATCTTTACTAAAACTTGACACCATACACTTGTGACACTATATAAAATATCACAACAGCAGATAAATGGACAATTTTCTATATCTATTGGTTGGATAAGTTGGGTGCCTGTACTGACAGCCCCATTTAAATAAAGGTAAAATTCTCGTATGAACGGGGAGCCACAGAGGTGCCCGATAAGTTAGAGACAGATAAGAGGATAATTTTCATGTGGTGATTAAACTTAGCGAGTGTGGATATTAGTATTCTCGTACCAGACCCGACCCGTTATCATTTCTAGTCTTTACCCATTGGCAAGAAATCCAAATTTCAATGTTTAATTGAAATTAAACAATAAAAATAGGAAATGATTTTTATTTTCTTTCGATCTCTCATTCATTTCCAACCAACAGACCAAGAGGATTAAATGTAAATTTTTCCCCTCAGGTACTAATTGAGCATCTCTTAATGATTTTTGAAATGAAAAATAAGGAAAATACCTTGTAGGTCCCTAATTTAATTTTTTTTAATAATTACCATTAAGTCTTTAATTTTTTCAATAATTAACCATTAAGGCGGTGATTATAAAAAATTAGGGACCTAAAAGATGTTTTTACTAAAAAAATAATTGCCCCTAATTTTTTTTTTCCAATGAAAGAAATTAATTTTTTTTTTTCCAGTGTAACAAATTAATGACTTTATTAGTACTTTAGTTCAGTGGGTAAATTTCTTGTTTAACAAAAGGTAATTTGTGGTTTGAACCTGATGATTCTCCTTGGGGTTAAAATTGTCATAAAAATACTAGTTATATAAATGGGATGTTATTTGACCAAAAGTGATTTAATTAAAAATGGGCTTAAATGACTTATTGGGCTTAAAGCCTATGTTATGACAAGCCCAAGAAGGAGACTTCGTGACTTGCTGAGAGTGTGGGGGCTCACGCACAATTCAGAACTCCCAACTAAACCTCTCGTTTTCCATATTAAATCATATGTTATCTCTTTCAAATTTGAGCTTCTCTACTTGTCGTTCGACGACGCAACTCCTTCAATGGCAGCTACCTTCCTTGTTCCTTCTCCATCTTTCTGCAACTTCCGGTACTATTTTCTTTCTCCTTGTTTTTGTGTTTTATTGGTTAATATTCGTTTGCTGTTTCATTTATTCAATGTCTTTCTTCAAGAGACAGGAGGTTTTCGCCAAAAGTGAAAATCTCTTTACCTTTCCTTTGACGTGATTGATTATGCTTTAAATAGAAACTTGAAATTTTTAGAGTTTCTTGCTTTTAGATTTTCTGTTTAAAAACATAAATTTGTGTGTAACAACTGTAATTTATTGAAATGAACCACAATCGCATAATTTTTAGTGTCTACTAGGTACAGTTTTACTGACTTCCCGATGGTAACCTGGAAGTCATTTTGGAGACCCACACGGGTTCCCGGTTTGTTAGGGACGGGTTGGATGGTAGATTTCCAAATTCATTTGTAAATGTTGAATTCAGCTAGAGTTCAATAGTCAAGGAGGTTGGCATGCGGGAGTTAATGCGGTTATTGGTTAGGAATGGCAAAGGCTGTCATTGGGGGATCAAAACAATAGGAGGAGAAGTACACTTCTCATTAAAAAAATTAAAATTGACATATTTAAAGATGGGTGCTTTGAAAAGGTACAATCAGTCAGAAATCTATTCTTTTGTTGGAAAATAAGCTTATAACAATAGCATTGTTGGCTATTTTGAGGCATAATTTTAAGTGAGACCCACTTATAGAAGTGATGAGATCATGAGTAATTCGAATTCTCCTCCGTGAGTACTTCGAAATGGTATATAAATATTCTCAAAATGATGCTCGGGTGAATAAGAATTTGTCTCACAACACCCATTGAAAAGGAAAAATAAGGAAAAAAGACTATCTCATATCTGAAATCTAACTATGCTTAGAAGAGCTTATATATAGATGTGATATTATGGGGTTGTAAGAACCTAAAGATAGAGGCTCTCTCTACATACGCGCCTGTAGGTGGTGCAAATCAAAGCCCGATTCGGAGTTGGTCCGCCTTGAACCAATGTGCGCCCGCACGAGCTGCGTAGACGAATGCAGCCCAAATCGAGCCAGGCTCGCGTTAGCTTGGGTTTTGCTAGTTTTCCTTTAATTTTCTGGTGGCTTTTCATGTTTTGTAACAACATTAGCCATAATGTCCCATGATCTTCTTATTGAATGTGATATTCAATGGAGAAATCAATGGTGAATTTAATTCCAATGGTTATGGAATTTGAAGGGTTTATTTCCTAAATTCTTTTAAAAACTCACAAAGACACAAAACCATAGACACGACATTACACCCACGAAATTTTCAACACCAAACCGAGAGCTCCATGAGAAAATTTAATTTTAATTTTGATCAAGTTCAGACACAAATTTGTTCGCTGCGTGTGCGATTTGGAAGTGCCTCGAAATTACTATGATTTCGTTTTATCCTAGAAAACAGTTGCCTGTAAGATCTTAAGCACCTCCGGTTGGAGGCAAAATTGTTTTAAGGAGACTGTGCTGCATAGGACTCAGAACTTCTTTCACTACTGTCCACTGCTACTGGTTGTTTCCATATCTTTTATTTGTTGTGCATTTGATTTTTAGTTCGCTTTAATTGTAATTTACTGCTGTTCAGTTATAGCTTGTAAGAACAAGCAGTCATAATATATTACCAACATACATCTCAGTCTCTTTTGTCCCCTTAATTGTGTAAGAGACTACTTGTTTTTATCAAAAACTGAAACGTTTCATGGAAAGTGCCGGCCTCTAAAATGTCACTTTTATTTTTCGGAATATATCTCTCTGCTGATTCTTTCTAGTCAAGCCGCTCAGTCTATCATTTTATCATTTTCAAATATCATAAAAATGTAGACAAACTCTGGTGTGAATGGGATTTGAATCCCATATCAATTATATGTAACCACCTCAAGACATTTGAATCAATTAACACCTACATACAGTATCTTGTTACTTTCATAAGATTTTCATCCTTTCTTCTTCTTTTTAGTCAAGCCGCTCAGTCTATCATTTTAACATTTTCAAATATCATATAAATGTAGACCAAACCCCAAGACATTTGAATCAATTAACACCCGCAGACAGTTACTTGTGATGGGGGTTATTCGGGCGGAAGCGTGGCTATCAAGCAAAATCGGATTTTAAAACTTTTATCAGTCCGGATGAATAATGGGTATCGTATACCAATTATAAATCCGCATTTTGCCTTAATCACCCATGACAATAATAGGTATCATAATTTCATCAAATTATGATTTTTCCCCTAATGCGGTTTTATGGAAAATTCCCAAAACGCTTTCTGAACAATTCTGAAAATTCTGAGAATTTTTCCCACGCATTCTTGTACATCCAATTTCATTCACAACAACCCAATTTCACAAATCAAGCTGAAATTGGTTTAATTAAAAATTAATCAAATTAATTCTCAATTATATCAATTACTATTCATATCAATGTTTAAAAATACGGATAACGCCTCGAGGCGGTCGGCCTTTGAGGCGCTAGGCAGACCGCCTTGAGGCGTTGAGGCGGGCGCCTCAATGCGAATGCCAAAAAAAATTAATTTTTGTAAATTGATGAAATGATGATTATTGATTAATAATAAATTTATTATAAATATTTAGTAATTTAATAAATAAATTATTAATTATTTTAACTAATGATATTTTTGTAACTTTTTTTTATTTAAATATTTATAATAAATAATTTTATTATTAATAATAAATTAATTTGATAATTAATAATTTATAATTAATTTATTACAAAAAAATATAATAGTAAATGAAGTAAATTTTAATAGTAATTACTATTAGTAAATAATAGTAAATTTTAATAGTAATTTTATTGTTTATAATTAATAAGTCATAATAGGTTCGGACTCAATAAGCCAAAATTATATGGAAAACCCAGCTTGAGAAAAGGAGGCCCAAGTTTTGCAGTTGGAGAAACTAAGCATATAACATTGTATCTAACGTGACTTCCTTTATTCCACTTGTTCAACAAAAACAAGCAGCTGCAATTAATTACTATTAGTAAATAACAGTAAATTTTAATAGTAATTTTATTATTTATAATTAATAATTTATTAAATGAAGTGTGGAATAGTTGTCTTCTTCATCTCGTTGTCTTCTTCATCTCTTTGCCTTCTTCACTTCTTCATCTCTGCGTCCTCTTCTTCATTTCTTCGTCCTCGTCGTCTTCATCTCTGTCTTCTTCTTTTTCATCTCTGAGTCTGCTTCTTCATCTCTTCGTCTTCCTCTTATTCTTCATCTCTGAGTCTGCTTCTTCATCTCTTTGTCTTCTTCATTTCTTCGTCCTCGTCGCTTCTCGCCGATGCGGAGGCTGCCGCCTCACGCTGCTTCTCGCCGCGTCGGTGTGAGGCGGCGTGAGGCCGCCACCTCACTCGCTGCGGTGCAGGAAATACTAAAAGACCGCCAGAGGCGGACGCCTCGACACGCCTTCGCCTCGAGGCGCTTTTTTAAACAATGATCCATATTCAAATCCAATTTGATCAATCCAAAGAGTCCCACCATAGAGTTACTCTAAAACAATTCTAGGTCACTTATGAGTGGCTAATATAGCTCTAGAATGACAATATGAGTGTGCGATACCGAAAATTGGTCAATTATATTAATTGTCCTAATTGTTTTATACATGCAACCCTAATATAAATCAATTTATTTTCTCACAAACAAAACTCATCAAACAAGCATAAACCCTAGCTGCATCATATGTAATTCAATTGGAATAAATTGAAACATTTTTCAACACAACAAGTTAAGGAATTACCTTAACTCCTCCATTATTCATAGTTTGAGCTCCAATTGAAGTTGTTTATGCTTCCAATTTGTTGTCTTGTCCATCTAAGAGAAAAACCCCAAATTGATTTGTTTGAAACCATTTCAAAGCAACCATAAACAAGCCGAAAAGGTCATTGCCCTTAATGGCCGAACCCAGCTCTTAAAAGTCAAAGTGAATGAAAAAAAACAAATTTCATTCATTCCCTTTTTCATTTGATTTTTATTTTGCCAAAATGGCCAAATGGCCTCCACCACACACAAAGGCGTCAGTAGGCAGAAGTAAAAAGAATGAAAAACCATTTTCCATATGATTTTAATTTGGCTGAAAGAGAGAGGCATGTAATCAAAATCAAAACAACTTTTGAATTCTCTCACTTGGCAGAGAACCAATAAATAAAAAATGAAAAACAACATTTTTCACCTTTTTATTCAGCTTGGCCGAATATGGTTATTAAAAGGGAAGAAGTAAAGAAGAAAAATAAAAAATCAATTTTCATCTACTTTTCAATTTTGGCCAAGTCAGTCAATAAAAAGAGGGGTAATTATATATATATATATGTATTTAACCTCTACAATCTTGACACCAGCGTTGTTAGAGGCAATGTGAGGCGCGCCTCGATGCGAGAGGCTCATGAGGCGCTGGGCTGTGTGCATCAACGAAGCTGAGGCGAGTCGATTCCACTGATGCGCGGCGAGGCGACGTGAAGCGCAAGAGGCGACCTGAGGCGAGAAGCGGAAGAG
>SKCR01007404.1:0-33446 GCA_019454045.1 Zanthoxylum bungeanum | reverse complement strand
TTAATAGATCGGTGACGTGACTGCCGTCTAAGTGTAGAAGATGTCTCATGCGTCCACAATGGCATCTCAAGTCTAAGAATCACAAGTGCTACTCAACCCAAGAAGATTCTTATTGACGCTGTTGTATCATCCATTAAGAATCTTCGGTGAGTCGTTCAGTGTTTATCCGCTATAAAAACCTACACGTCTATACTAGTCTCCAAGACTTATGGTTCATTGAGAAACCATTGGAATCAAATATTCCAGTATACGACATGTACCGGTCTCAATGGGTTTACTATACTGACCATGTAGTGTAAACCTTGACCAGGAACTGTCTGAGAATGACAACGTCATGATACATCTCAATGTCCGTTGCGACGCTTTTGCAACTGTATCATGACTAATCATTCTAGGGTCATTACGTCTTTACCATATAAAAGAATAGATTATATTATAGAAAACTGCATATATTATTCATAATATAATGTTTTACAGAAGTATTTAACAGAAATACAACCGGGAATTGGCGCTCTGAGCACCAACCCCAACAGATGTGGACGTCTTCGACCTTCAGCTGGCTCGTGCGACGCGTGGAAAAGTCTATGTCTGGCGCGTGTAGCTTCCTCTGGTCTCCGTTTGATCACCGGAAAATACTACATGCTCATCTCGACGTGAACAAGCTGATAATATGCTTAAAACTGATTTCTGACAATTTTTCTGAAACTCAAATTTTCCAAACCGAGTTTCATTATTCGATTTTACGACCCCCAAAGTATAATCAGAGCTCGGATACCACCTGTTGTGATTCTCTTATCACTGAAGAGTATTTATGAGGAAACAATGAATTCTATTACTACAATAATAGAATTTACAAATGTTTGAAACTTTACAAAATAATAATCACTTTTTACAATTTCTAAGCTTTATTTACATGAAATTTAATTGTTGTGATGATTTGAGCTCTCAAATGAGATTTCTATTTATAGTCAAGCTTTGATTCAAATTGTCAATAAAATACAACACTTGCATTCACATGCATGACTATAACTTCACATGTAAGGAAACAATTGTTAGGGTTGGTGCTCAGAGTGCCAATCCGGATTGTATTTATGTCCGATCCATAAATATGAACAATTCATTTTTCCATAATATTACTTATTTAATGGTAGCACCTCTTGTCTTTTATATACATATTCGATCTAATTGCGATTAGATATCTAATTATGATTAGATTAAAACTAAATTTGATTTAGTGATATGTGTATATTAGACAAAGACCCTAGGATTTACAATGTAGTGTGCAGTTACAACGTAGTTTGTAATTGACATTGGGAAGTGTCACTATAAGTTGTATATCATTAAATAAAGTTCTGGTCAAGATTTACTAACACGGGTCGGTAGTAAAATCCGATGAGACCTGTCGTATATCGTGACTTGGTCCGATGGTTTATCCCAATGAATCATGAGTCCCGGGAGACTCGTATAGACATGTAGGTATTTATTTGATAAACACTGAATGACTCACTGAAGATTTCCTAATAGATGATACACTAACGCCAATAGGAATCTTCTCGAGTTGAGCGAGCATAGTGGTCTTTTGACTTGAGATACCACATTGGATATATGAGTTATCCTCAACACTTTGATGGCAGTCGCATCACCGATCTATTCATGATCAGACATCCGCCTGTTTGTTGGGTGTGGACTGATGCTCATGATATCCTATGTGTATCAAGATAGGATCTGTCAGTCCTGTGTACAGGGCATAAGTATCCTCACGTGTTTACGATCTAGTAAATCAATGGCCATGGTATAACTTCGGAAGCCTGTTCCGAGTGTTATTTAGCGATCGTAAATTGAAAGTCGACTATATTATACCGAAAGAATTTGACGTTTTTATCTATATCTCAGGTATAATATGGATAGCCCGTGACGGAGAGATTATACGTATGCAATGACCTCGACTTGCATAGCTTAGCGGGATTATCCGTGGTCATCATAATTCATGAGTGGGTGAATTATGGACACGAAATTGGATTTTGTGACGGATAAACCTAAACTTAGAAAGTCTCACAATATGAATTGTACTCTTTGAGCACTTGGACAACACATTATGAATAATACAGATTATTCATAGTACTTCATCAGATTAAGTGGGTTAATTCAAATCGTTTAAACGGTTAAACGATAACACATGCATTCGAGAATTTTGGTCATTTAATAATTATTTTGTATTTGTATTTGATACATAATTTGATTAGATACATATTAATTAATTGTCAAATGAGATTTTGACACATGCAATTAATATATGTATTTGTTATTTAATGTAGATAAAATACATATATAATAATTATTATATTAATTGATAAACTTTTTCATAATTGTTATGAAAAATGTTTAATTATTATTGGTGATACATGACATGATTTAATTAAACTTTAGGTGTGCAAATATGATTTGTTAACATAAAGTTTGATTTATTTAATTGAATTAAATTGTCAAAAATGACCAAAATGCCACCTAGAGTCGGTCATGCTTGTTTAAATTAGGAAATTTTCTTTTCTTTTTCTTTCAACCATCACCATGGCCGAATTTCACCATTAGAAAAGCTCTCAAATTTTGGTTTCAAGAAACCATGAAGAAAGTGAAGGAAAAATAAGAAAAGCTTAAGGATAATTGGATATTAAAGTTAATCTTTATCATTCTTGAGTTTAGAAAGTTGGTTTCTTGTTATTATGTTCTTAGAATAGTTCTAGGATTTGTTTACTAGTTGAAAATTGGGGTTTTTGGTTTTGGTGGATGGAATTGGAAGCATATAGCATGTGTGAAGTTGTTTTGGACAATATTATTGTAATATTGGTTCAAATTGATCATTTGATGATATGTTGTCATTCTAGAGTGTTATGACCACTCTTGTAATGCTTAGAATTGTTCTTGGGTGGTTCATGTGTGGTGACTTTGATTGGTGTTGTGATTAATTAGATTAATGTTGAAAAAGTTGGATTAAAGCATGACAAATTGATTATTTTTTTTGTAAAATCAGATCTGGAAAAACTGGGTTGTTTGTGATGAAAATGATGTCATTTGAATGTTTTGGATGTGTTTGCGATGTTGGAACAATTGCCGAAAATTATTTCGGAGTTGAAATAAGCGAAAACGGTGAAAAAACAGTGTTACCAGGGTGACGGCTGTCCAAACAGTGAATTTGTCACTGTTCGGGCAGCCCATGAACTACCCTAACACTATTGGGGCTGACCTGGGTAGCCCCCATGTGCATTGGGTAGTCGGTTTGGTCAAAACGTGTTTTATGCCGTTTTGCGGAAAAATATTTTCGTAAAAGTTTCGTGATGTTTCTTAACTATTTATGTCGTTATTTGATATCTAATAAATATGTTTAGGTGAAATATGAATGAATTATTCATATTAGATATTGAATAATTTATTCGGTAATTTAAAAAGTTTTAAAATTACGATTTCGCCTAAACAGCGCTTCCACCGCGCCATTCGCCCAAAACCCCAACAACTATACTTCACATGCAAATAAATTGTAGCTTCACATGTATCTGGATTCTTTCACTTATGAACTTACCATTAGCATCTATAATCCTAGCCTCTAAAAGTTTCGAAATATAAAGTGACGGGGCGAAGTTTGCTGGTCCATAAGGAATGACTACAGCTTTTGTAATTTCCATCTGCTCGGCAACTTCAAATGCCTATTCTCCAATACTAATAGTATTTATGGTGGTTTTTTACAACACTCACTCTGAGAAAGATTAGAGCATGATATTGTGTTACCTGACCGAGGTGGTATGAGAAGTCTGATGACCTAAGAGCATGACGAATAAGGGAGAATAACATGAGTCCGACCATATGTGCAAGTAAGGTGCTCTACCCGAGGGGCCGACTATATGTGCAAGTGAGGTGTTTTACCTGATGGGGTGTCTTTTGTGATGAAGTGATGGTGGTCCCGACCCGACCCGACCCGACCACTTTGAAGATAAGATTGGGGTTGCTCTAGAGGATGAGCACAACCAGAAGAAAACTATGATCGGAGGAGGAGTATAATCGGATGAGGAGTATGACTTGAGGAGGACATGTCTGAAGGGGGAGCATGACTAGAGGAGGAGCATGATCATATGAGGAGCACGATCATATGAGGAGCATGACCCGATGAGGGTTTATGAAGGTATGACCCGATGAGGTTCATGAAGAGTATGGCCAGATGAAGTTCGGTGAGGTGATACACAAGTAGCTCAAACATCATGATGTATGCCCTACTTGTAACATGATGTATCCAAAAGGCTAATAATGAAGCTTATAAGCAATGGTCCACGTGAAGCCATGAGACCTCCGTCATAAGCCGGTGCAGTGATATGATAGCTAGCATGCAGCCGTCATAGGCTGGTGCAAGTGGAAGGACAACTGGCATGTGAGATTGGCTGAGAAAGTGGTGGAAGTAATGACTCAAGGATAAAAATGATGATTAAGTGACGTGGGATGGCGTCAAGGTCAGTTGCAATAGTGTTTATGAGGGCCTATATAAATGGGATGAAGTCGTTTGAGAAAAGGGTGATTCTTTGGAATTGTATTCACAACTCTTGTAATTTGAGAACAAACTAGTGAGAGAGAGAGAAAATGAGTTGTGTACCCGACCACACTGAGGGAAGTATCTCGGGCTAATCAGATTATGTTTTATGAGGCTAGTCATGACCTGATCATGTTTTATGTTGTTTATCCCCATTTATCACCTCTGGTCGGTCATCACCTGAGGATAAAAAATTATATCCCATTTCTTTCGTGGACGTAGTTGTGAGTCACTTTCCGCCGATCCACGTTAAACTCTGACTCTACATGATTGTTTTTCTTATGCAAGTTTGTGTGATTCCCACTAACCAAATAAATTTTGCCTAACATTTTCCGGATCTTTTTGTGTGATTCCCACTAATCAAATAGATTTTACCTAACCTTCTCCGGATCTTTTCGGTCTTCATCTTGTATTTCCAATTCATCCAAAATCGAAACCATCGTTATCCCGCTCGATTCTTCAGCCTTTTCCGGCATTAAAGCCAAGATTTTGGCCTGCATATCCCCTATGCTAACCAACGTGACATTGATTCCATGTTCAGCAATTTTTCTTGACAACTTAATTATTGGCCCCGCGTGGCCTTGTGCTGGATATGGTATCACCAGAACATGTGGTTGCCTGCCCATTGATTAAGAAAATATCACTGAACCTCCTTCAGATTTAGCCTAATTTGGAATAGAGCAACACTTCTTTGCAGGAAATTAAGGTGCTTACAAATTTTTCAGATCACTGAGAGCCTCCTCGTAACATGACTAAATATACAAGGAGAATTTTACTTTTATGCTTGTGGCTGTATCTTTTTGTTTTTTGTTATCAAGGGCACGTGTCAAACAAATAAAGAATGCAAAACAAATACAGTTAAGTAAGAAATAACAATACTAATAAAATTATACAAGCACTCAAATAACAGACTAAATAAGATGAAGTGATGATACAATTAAATTAGATATTACAACAATAAAATAAAATACTGAGGTTAGAGGATCCACTCTAAATATTTCAAATATAGAAAAATCTTATTTTTATAATATATAATTATAATTATTTTCCAATTAATTGATTTCATGATCATGTACTCAATTATGTCAAAACATATAAATACGTCCATATAAGCAAAAATAAAATTGTATATAATTAGTCCATAATTTTACAAACTAAGTAGGGGCCTAAGCACTATATATGAAGTTCAAGTATTATCTATACCATTCAATATGAGTCAACAGTGGAGGGCCTAAGGATAGCCTACAGTGAGTCAAGACTCTCACATAAACAAGAGCGATACAAAGATTAATTGGAAAAGAATACAATTTATATTTATAAAATAAGTAAAATTAACTTATATTTTCATACTAAGAGGTTTACCCTTTTAGCTCAACTGCAAGTGATTTAGCCACTCATGATGTGAATAAAACACATATAATTTTGTTAACAAAGTGAAAGGAAATTATACAAAAGAATATAAAGAAAAACACACTAAAATTGGCACACCTTTAGAAATTCTATAAGAGAACCTAAAGAAGCATGTTTTGAAAGTTGTTGAGCACTTCAATTTATAAGCAAAAGGTGCTCATCACTTTTTTCAAATTTAAAGACAAATTATAAATTTCAAAATTCTTTTTATAAATTTCAAAGCGGTGATTTGCCATTTTGTTTTTGACTTTCTCTCTTTTTTAATAATAATAATAATTGAATATAATCAATCTTGTGTGGTTAAATCCATTATAAGTTTTTTTAGCAACCAATCAAAGTTCGGTGAATGTTTCTAAGTCCGATTTCAAATTCGGTTTTCATGTTTTTTTAGGTTTCCAAGTCTCTTAATTCAAATATCACGTCCATTTTCAAATTGATCATCCAAAGTGATATTTCACCTACCTTAGAAATAAAAATTACAATAAAAATGGATAAAATATAAATTTTATTATTATTTCACAAATATTCTAAGTTAAAATGATTAATAAAACTACAAGTATAAATTGACTAATATTCCTTTTATTAAATATATACTGTTGACGGTTGATTTTAGTTCCAGGGGTAAATCGAGAAAACTCATTCCTCGAACAATCATCCCTCAACTGTGAATTTGTTTGGTTTGGGGACCAAATGCAAACTTAGCAAAAAAAGGATAAAACACACAGACAAAACATATGGTTTAACGTGGTTCGGTGGAATAGATCCAACATATGTCCACGGGCTCAAGGGAAAAATAAAATTTTTATAATGTGGTCGGGTATGACATACCTGCCTATCTCTCAAGTTCGGCTGACCGACCTCTTACAAATTCACCCTACATTTAAGCTTTTGAGCTCTCTCTTTTACAAGTTATGCGTGAATGAATTTTGCTAACCCCTTACAAAGATCTCCCAAGCCATTTATATATTATGGCAAATTATACTATTACGATGTCTCATGACGTCATCCACGTGACTCTACCATCAATGCAATGGCTCTCTCCCCCAACTGTTCCGCCGAAAATAACTCTGCCACCTAAAATCTCTTTAAACCAAGCTATTATATCATCTGTTACACGTTACCTACAGCATGTAATCTGTCATGTCATACCTTTTTGAAAGGTGCAAGTTTTCATATAGGGCTTACGACATTTGATCATGATCATACCATTATTACCACTTCGGCCCGCCCTACCAGGTCGGGAGACAAAAGTAAAATTGTCCTGGCCTATTAAGCCACCAGGTCGGGTCGGCAGTCATGGACCACCTCGGGTCGGCCTTCACACGTAAACAAGTCTGATCTATTTGTTGGGTCGGACGCCTCTGCTACCTGGGCCTGGGCCCCTTATATAAGAAGTGAAAACTCATTTATATCTTTCCTCGAGATTCTGATTTCTTGTGAACCGAAAACCACCATCAACATATACTTTTTAATATTCATCATTACTTATCTCCCATCTCCTCCTATTTATACTTTTGTAATCGTATTATAAGCATCTATTTGTTTATCATTGGAATGTCGGTCGTTCGATATCGGATTCATGACGGCAAAGCCAATGCGGCAAAGCCAAGGGATTTTTGGAGGGATTTTGCCATAGGGTTTATTCAAGTCACATTCAAGAAAGAACATCTTTTTGTCTCCACTCTTATCTACGATATGAGTTTTTCTGAATTTTGAGGTTAAACGAGTTTCTAAAATATATTCACATTAACAAATAACATAAATCATATTATACATTTAAAAATAAAATTTTCTTTAAATTTAAACACGAATTTTAAGTCAAATTTTAGAATTCAACTAACCCCTTCAAATAAACGCTGTCTCCGGTTTTCTCATTTGAAGATAGCATTAATCCTTTACTGACTAGTTTTCCTTTGTCCAGTTATTGTTGAAGACAGCTTGTCTTAGCACCGAAAGCAAGCTTGACTTGCTTGCCAGAGAAGCTTGACTTGCTTGCCAGAGAAGATGAAGACGTGTGCAAGCTGTGAATGATTGGCAAAACGTGTCCAAGACGTGTGACACTGTTCACGCGTCTTGGACACTATAAAATGAGCCCTTCACCCATTGTAAATGTATCCCATAGAATCCCAAAGTGAGTGTAAGCTCCAAGTAGAGAGCTTGAGAGTGTGTGAGGTTTTTTGTGAGTTTCTTGTTGTAAACTTGTAGTGTTTATTCTTGTAGTAATAAATACAATTCGGTTTTTCCTCAAATACACTCTAAAGTGATCGGTGAATCACAACAAGTGGTATCAGAGCTTTGGTTCTTCATTGGGATCGAAAAACCGAAGGACGGAGCTCGGTTCGGAAAATTCGAGTTCCGGCAAAGTTGTCAAAAATCAACTTTGAGCATACCATCAGCTAGTTCACGTCGAGACGAGCACGGTGGTATTTTCCGACGATCAAACGGAGGTCCAGCGAATCCGCACGCGCCGCACGCGCCAGGCAGTGAGATCTTCACGCGCCTCCAGTCGCATCCACGCGCCACACGCGCGCTGAAGGTTGAAGACGATCCGCGTGGCCGCCACGTCAGCGCCACGTCACGCCCAGTCAGCGCACAGTCAGCGCCCAGTCAGCGCCTCGTCAGCGCCCAGTCAGCAGACACGTCATCCGCCACGTCAGCGCCACGTCAGCGCCACGTCAGCAAACCGGTCCCACCTTGCCACGTCAGCACTGCCACGTCATCGCCACGTCAGCAGCCTGGTAAATTTCATTTTGCCCCCTGAAGTTTTGAAATTTACAGTTTTGCCCCAGAACTTTTAGGAATTTACAAATCAGCCCCTGTGTCGGATTTAGACCAAAGAAGTGTCTATTCCACCATTTTCGACCGTTCCGGACGCAACGGTGACCTCCGATTTGTGAAATTCAGATCCGATTTTGTGTTTTCCCATTTTAAACTTTAAAACTTAAAATGGAGATGGAGGATTCTCATTCTGGTGCAATGATTAAACTGCTGCCAACTAATTACTCCCTCTGGAGACCTCGGATGATAGATTTCTTACATTGCAAAGATTTGTTTGATGTCATCGAGTTGAAGGGAGTGAAACCAGAGTCTGTTAAGGAGTATGACTGGAATAAACTCAACAACAGAACTTTGGGTCAGATAAGGCAGTGGATCGGTCACAGTGTCTTCCACCACGTAGCACAGGATTCAGATGCTTACGGGATGTGGATAAAGCTGGAAGACATGTTCCAGGCCAAGACAGCTCGGAATAAAGCCCTGTTAATGAGGCGTTTGGTGAACCTGAAGCTACGGAGTGGAACTTCCGTTGCGGAACACACCAACGAGTTCCAGAGCCTGGTGAACCAGTTGTCTGCAGTAGACATGCAGCTGGGAGATGAAGTTCAAGCCCTCTTACTACTCAGTTCCCTTCCTGATAGCTGGGAGACATTGGTGGTTACTCTCAGCAATTCCGCTCCAGGAGGTAAAGTTACCATGCCTATGGTAAAAGATGCCCTGTCGAATGAGGAGTCCAGGAGAAAAGATGTTGGCTCAGAACAGACAGAAGCCTTCGTCACAGAGACTCGAGGAAGACATCAAGGAAGAGATGAGAGAGAGAGGCAGAAGCACAACCAGGGGTAGATCCTCAGATGGAAGGAAGCCTACCTAAGTGCTACCATTGTGGCATTGTAGGCCACCTAAAGAAGAATTGCCGAAAACTGCAACGAGAGCAGAGAGAAGGCAATCACCAGCCGAAGAATGACGAAGGAGAGACACTGGTCGTTGTCCAAGCAGATGTAGCAATATGCTCCATACAGGAAGAGACATGCCTTCACAACGCAACCCAAGATGTTGAGTGGGTGGTAGATACTGCAGCATCCTACCACGTCACTCCTCACAGAGATTACTTCACAACCTACAAAGCGGGAGACTTTGGAGCAGTGAAGATGGGAAATATCAGTTCCTCTGGGATAGTAGGAATGGGTGATATTCAGTTGCGGACAAATGTCGGGTGTACATTGACCTTGAAGGATGTCCTGCATGTTCCAGAACTTCGGCTGAATGTACTCTCGGGGATAGCTCTTGACAAACAGGGCTATGACAATCACTTCAGAAATGGCACATGGAGAATGACAAAAGGTGTCATGGTTGTCGCCCGAGGACATGCTTGCGGCGCACTATAAAGACTCATGTGAAGATTTGTGCAGACAGCCTCAAAGTAGCTGAAAAAGAGGCTTCTCAAAATCTGTGGAACCGGAGACTCGGACACATGAGTGGGAGAGGGTTGTCTACCTGAACAAGAAGGAGCTTACCAAGGATGCTGCACGAGGTCCTTGCAACCACTACTCAATTGGTAAGCAACGCAGAGTCTCATTTGATTTCTCTTCAGAGAGAAGATCAGAGTTGCTCAGTCTGGTGCACTCTGATGTTTGTGGTCCCTTGGAGGTTGATTCATTGGGCGGTAACAAGTATTTTTTGACTTTCATCGATGATGCTTCACGGAAAATCTGGGTGTATTTCCTCAAGACGAAGGATCAGGTCCTAGATCAGTTCAAGCTGTTCCACGCCATGGTAGAGCATGAAACAGGGAAGAAGCTGAAGTGCCTTCGCACAGACGATGGAGGCAAGTACAGTTCCAGAGAGTTCGAAGCCTACTGCTGGAGACACGGGATTCGACATGAGAGAACTGTTACACACACCCCACAACATAATGGTGTCGCTGCAAGTATGAACCGCACCATTATGGAGAAAGTCAGAGGAATGATCAGTATGGCTAAGCTGCCAAAGCCATTCTGGGGAGAAGCTGTTCGTGCTGCCTGTTACCTGATCAACAGATCACCAACTGAACCGTTGAACTTGGAGATTCCGGAGAAAGTGTGGTCTGGTAAGAATCCCTCCTACACTCACCCTAGAGTATTCGGTTGTTTAGCCGTTGTATATGTATCCAATGAGCTCAGGGAGAAGCTCGATGCAAGGACAACTCCATGTATATTCCTAGGCCATGGAGATGAAGAATTTGGATACAGACTATGGGATCCGAAGGAAAAGATGGTCATCAGAAGCCAGGAAGTAGAGTTTCTCGAAGACCAGACAATTGAAGACATTGAAATGCCCAGAATGTCTTCCAAATTCCAGTGCCAACAGAAATCCAGACCAGCACCAGCACAATTGGCCACAGATATGGTGCACGAGGAAATTCCAGAAGCAGAACCAGAGGAGGCAGATATAGATGTTGAGCAGGGGGAGACACAGCCTGTTCCATCGAGATTACAGAAGAAAGTGTTGAGCAGGGGGAGCCGCAACCCACTCCACTAGAAGCTGCAAGATCATTCACAGAGATGTATGATGATAGACCTCCTGAAACCAGTGGACCTCAGACAAGAAGATCTGAGCGAGGCAGGATTCCATCAACCAGATTCCGGGATCCGAATATATTCTGCTTACTGATGTGGGGGAGCCAGAGAGTTTCCCAAAGCCAAGAAGGCACTGAGGAACAAATGGGTGAAGAAACACATGGAAGCAAAATTGTGCAGAGACACAACAGAAGATTACTGTGCAGAGAGACACAGTGGATTGTACTATGCAGAGACATAGCAGGAGAATACTGTACAGAGATGCAGTGAAGTGTGCTGTGCAGAGACACAGCCGACATGCCAACAAAGGAACGATGGTGATCGGGACAAGCTAGAGTTGTGCAGAGACATAACCGGGATAGCTGTCAGATGATACAGAGAACTACGATTGGCTTGATCCCAACTCGGGGTACGTAGGCAGTCATACAGATGCAGCCAGGGGAGGATCCTTTTTGGAGGATCCGATTTGGGTGATTAATGGTCGGCTCAGATTTTGGGCAAGTCTTCACCGAGGGGGAGATTTGTTGAAGACAGTGTTGGCGACTTGATCGCATAAAAGGATTTTGATGACGTCAACGCGAATGAAGACTTCGACGTACAAACACGAAGCATTACAAAAAGTGTCGAAGCATATAGGGTGAAGAGCGAGAATATGAAGACTAGCGGCAAATCATAGAAGATAATGATTAAGAGCTAAATTTTATTGTAAGTGAGTTTACTCAAGTGATCTAAAGCTCTTAGGAATCATACATTTTGCATCACTTGCATTTAAAATGGATTAGAATGCTTAAAGAATCATTTGCACTTTATTTGCACAAAAATGAATTTCTATGCTCAAGTGCATCGGTAAATGATCTTCCAAAAACTATCAAACGGTTGAATTAAACTTCAAATGATATACCGTTAGATAGATATGTGTCTCTAGTTTCCTACGGTTCAAACGGAACATAATTCCGATGCATAGAACTTTTGCTAGAGCCTTTTTAGTACAACATGTTCAGATGTGCGTTTTCTGCGTACACGTCACATTAGAAAAATTCCATAAAATTCATCTTAATTTTCTTGGAGTTGAATTTTTTACAGAAGCTAGATCTATGTGTCTAGTTTATGTAGAAATTTACAAATCATGATTTGGAATTTTCTAGAGGAAGTTATGGCCAAAATACCAAGTGTCGTCGGTCTTGACTGGTCATCAGAACTGAAACCAGGGAGCTCCTCGCCGGTCTCCATACCGGTTTGCTCGCCGGTCTTCATGCCGGTTTTAGCTGAGAAAATATGCTCTCTGGAACCAGGGAGCTCCTCGCCGGTCTCCTCGCCGGTCTCATCGCCGGTTTGCTCGCCGGTCCAACGGCTAGTTTTTTGAACGTTATGTTACCGTTGGAGCCCTAGACCGGTATGCCGGTCCCCTCGCCGTGTGCTCGCCGGTCTCGCTGTAAGTTGGGGAAAACTTTGCATTTTGTTATAAATAGAACCCCAACTCCTTTGCCTTAGGTTAGAGATCTAGAAAACCTTCATATACATTCTCTAAAGGCAAACAAAGAGTGTCATACACCTTCATATTCATAAACACTCATCCAAGCTCACACACACATCTTCCATATCATTTAGTGAGCTTAGAACACTTGGGTTTGCTCTCACACAATCTTCTCATTATTTGTGAGTGCCCAAGTGTGTTTTAATTCTTTCATATCAAAAACACTTGCGGTTTGTGAAATCCCATCGTTTGGGTAATTTGTAAAGGTTGTGAGTGCACCTACGTATAAAACTCAAACTTGTAAAAGGTTCGGAGTGTGCCTTGGCGGAAAACTCTTGGTTACGAGTCAACCACGGAAAACTCGATCTTAGTGGAAATCTTCAAGCGAGGCTTGGGGGAGTGGACGTAGGCACGTTTGGCCGAACCACTATAAATCGCGGTGTCGTATCTCTCTTTCTCCTACTCTTTTATACATTTGCAAGTTTACTTATGCTTATATTTATTGATTAGAAACTTGCATATATGATATTTATTTACAAGAGAAAATTGACCTAAAACTCCTATTTGGTAATAAGAGCTTAAAATCGGTAAAGATTTTATAATTCCGCATTAATAGCGATAACCCAATTCACCCCCCCTCTTGGGTATAGAGATTTCTTGTCGCTAGTTGCTTGTAGGTACTTTCAGTTGGTATCAGAGCGAGGTATTCTCTACAAGACCTACCGTCCGAGAATAGATTATGGCATCTACAAGCAACTCGTCAAATCTTGCCGAGGGATTTTTCAACGACTAGACCTCCGTTTTACACCGGAACGGACTACAATTATTGGAAGATGAGAATGCTAAATTATCTTCTAGCCGTTGATCCGCAATCTTATTTGGTCATCACACGAGGTGCAAGGGCCCCAACAAAAGGGATAGCAATGGGGTTGAGTTCCGAAGCCAAGTTTAGAATGGGATAGTGAGGATCTAAAGCAAGCCTCACAAAATGCTAAGGCACTCAACCAACTTTTATGTGCCATTGATCGGGATCAAATAAACAAACTTCCGGAGTGTGGAAATGCTTATGATTTGTGGAAGTCTTTGGAAATGGTCAATGAGGGTACAAGCCAAGTGAAGGAATCGAAGATCAACCGGTTCATGTGCGAATTGGACAATTTCAAGATGGAATCCGGGGAAGAAATCGATCACATGATTTCAAGGTTTACAATCATCATCAACCATTTGGGAGCCTTGGGAAAAGTCATCGGGACATCGGATCAAGTGAAGAAAATTTTGAGATCTCTCCCGAAAGAGTTTAGAAGCTATACCTCCTCCATTAAAGAAGCAAACGACATAAACACATTAAAGATGGATGATTTGGTCGGCAAATTGCTTGAGTATGAAATGGAGATCAAAATGGATAAAAAGGAGGAAGATGAGAAAAGGACAAGGAAATCCTTGGCCTTAAAAGCAAGAAGAAAAGATGAGTCAAGCTCAAGTGAAAGTGATAGTGATGATGAGTTGGCTCAAATAAATAAGAGCTTCAAGAAGCTTCTTCAATCCGTAAAACAAAAGGGAAAATCAAAGACGGATGAAAAAGAAGAAAAATGGCCGCGGAAGAACAAGAAAATTGTTTGTTATGAATGCAACAAACCGGGTCACATAGCTACCGATTGCCCATTGAGGAAAATGAAAGGAAAATCAAAGAAAAAGGCAATGAAAGCAACTTCAACTTGGAGCGATAGTGATTCAAGCTCATCCGAGGAGGAAGAGGTTGAAGTCAAAGATAAATCAATAGCATTTATGGCTATCACGGATGAGGACATCCAATTTGAAATTGAGGAAGAAAGCGAAGAAGAAGAGGTACACAATTCTCAAGATTATATGATTTACTTGATGCTTTTAATAGCTTAAAAGAATTGTGTGATATGCTTAAAAAGAAATTGAAGTTAGTTAAAAATGAGCATGCTATACTTAAAAATGAACATGCATGCTATATGGATAAAATTCATGTTTTAGATAATGAGATTATTTGCTTAAAGGCCAAACATGAAAAAGAAACTGCATGCTTAAATGATGAAAATGCATGTTTAAAGATTAAAAAGCTAGAACTTGAAAATGCCATATCAAATATGCCATCTAGCTCTAAGACATGCGATTGCGAATCTATATTGAATGAAAATGTCTTATTAAATACTAAGATTGTAGATTTGCAAAACATACTTAGCAAATTCACATTGGGACATAAAAATTTTAATATGCTTATTGGATCCCAAAAATGTGCATTTAAAAGAGAAGGATTAGGATATAGGCCTTATATTAAAAGAAAATTTTTAAAGAACTATTTTGTTAAGGCATCCTATTCTCATGCTAAGGATGAAATAAATGAAAATGTCACATGCCATGCTGTAACAAAAAGGGACATAAAATTTTTGAATGCATGTATATGAATGTGAATAAGAATGCATGGATTCCTCAAGGAATCAAAACTAACCCCAATGGACCCAAGAAAGTTTGGGTACCAAAGTGTAATTGATAAATTTGTAGGGGGAGCTTTGGGAATGGATCTTTAAAGAGAAATTGCAAAATTGATCCCAAAAGCTCAAAGAGATGAGGATTCGCAACGGTAAAGGTAAACTCCGTATTCACGGAAACATTGGTACCGTTTCCTCTAAATTATGTATGTATGCATATTTCAAATTGATATAAATGTTTTGAAGCATACAAAATGATTAGGCAAGTATTCAAACTTCTATTGGTATCGATTTTCATTTGATATCACTAAGTACCTTAATCATATATTTAAACCCCTATTCTATCTCAATTGGTATCACATGAAATTTATTGAGTTAAATGCAATATATGTGATCACTTGATTGAATATGCATTGCCATTTGAACTAATTGGTTGAAAATGAAATGCATGTAAATTGGCATAGTCTTAGATGAACTTCATGAAATGCATGTATTAGAACAAATTGAATAATCATGAAAAGCATGGATTTTGATTGTTTAGTAATTGGTAAGATATTCATAAGAAGACAATCATTAAAATGCATTGAAGTCATTGGTTTTAATTGGTATCATGGAATGTATTGATATATTTTTGATTGGTATCAAATTTGGGGAGAAATCATGCTTAAGATGATCTAACATTTTAAATGGTATTCATGAGTATTTATCTTTTGAAAAATGCTATTTTATGCATGAATTTTGTTTTTCTTATGGCAAAAAGGGGGAAATGCCAAAATGTGCATATTTTTTATTTTGGTATCTTTCTATAGCACATATATAATTGGTATCTCATTTAGATTAAATTTTACTTCTCCACTTTTTGATAATGTCAAAGGGGGAGAAATCATTAGAAATGAGATTAAAACTTGTTTAACCCCTCACCCTTGGTTAAGGGGAGTAAATGTACTAATGTGTTTGTCAAGTTGTTATAGAGCTATTTTAAAGACAATCACACATTGAGGGGGAGCTTATATTAAGGGGGAGCAAAATTGTCAAATTTGGACTCCAAGAAGCTCACAAGTATCATCAAGTTTTAGGGGTTGCCATCATCAAAAAGGGGGAGATTGTTGGCGACTTGATCGCATAAAAGGATTTTGATGACGTCAACGCGAATGAAGACTTCGACGTACAAACACGAAGCATACAAAAAGTGTCGAAGCATATAGGGTGAAGAGCGAGAATATGAAGACTAGCGGCAAATCGAAGATAATGATTAAGAGCTAAATTTTATTGTAAGTGAGTTTACTCAAGTGATCTAAGCTCTTAGGAATCATACATTTTGCATCACTTGCATTTAAAATGGATTAGAATGCTTAAAGAATCATTTGCACTTTATTTGCACAAAAATGAATTTCTATGCTCAAGTGCATCGGTAAATGATCTTCCAAAAACTATCAAACGGTTGAATTAAACTTCAAATGATATACCGTTAGATAGATATGTGTCTCTAGTTTCCTACGGTTCAAACGGAACATAATTCCGATGCATAGAACTTTTGCTAGAGCCTTTTTAGTACAACATGTTCAGATGTGCGTTTTCTGCGTACACGTCACATTAGAAAAATTCCATAAAATTCATCTTAATTTTCTTGGAGTTGAATTTTTTACAGAAGCTAGATCTATGTGTCTAGTTTATGTAGAAATTTACAAATCATGATTTGGAATTTTCTAGAGGAAGTTATGGCCAAAATACCAAGTGTCGTCGTCTTGACTGGTCATCAGAACTGAAACCAGGGAGCTCCTCGCCGGTCTCCATACCGGTTTGCTCGCCGGTCTTCATGCCGGTTTTAGCTGAGAAAATATGCTCTCTGGAACCAGGGAGCTCCTCGCCGGTCTCCTCGCCGGTCTCATCGCCGGTTTGCTCGCCGGTCCAACGGCTAGTTTTTTGAACGTTATGTTACCGTTGGAGCCCTAGACCGGTATGCCGGTCCCCTCGCCGGTGTGCTCGCCGTCTCGCTGTAAGTTGGGGAAAACTTTGCATTTTGTTATAAATAGAACCCCAACTCCTTTGCCTTAGGTTAGAGATCTAGAAAACCTTCATATACATTCTCTAAAGGCAAACAAAGAGTGTCATACACCTTCATATTCATAAACACTCATCCAAGCTCACACACACATCTTCCATATCATTTAGTGAGCTTAGAACACTTGGGTTTGCTCTCACACAATCTTCTCATTATTTGTGAGTGCCCAAGTGTGTTTTAATTCTTTCATATCAAAAACACTTGCGGTTTGTGAAATCCCATCGTTTGGGTAATTTGTAAAGGTTGTGAGTGCACCTACGTATAAAACTCAAACTTGTAAAAGGTTCGGAGTGTGCCTTGGCGGAAAACTCTTGGTTACGAGTCAACCACGGAAAACTCGATATTAGTGGAAATCTTCAAGCGAGGCTTGGGGGAGTGGACGTAGGCACGTTTGGCCGAACCACTATAAATCGCGGTGTCGTATCTCTCTTTCTCTACTCTTTTATACATTTGCAAGTTTACTTATGCTTATATTTATTGATTAGAAACTTGCATATATGATATTTATTTACAAGAGAAAATTGACCTAAAACTCCTATTTGGTAATAAGAGCTTAAAATCGGTAAAGATTTTATAATTCCGCATTAATAGCGATAACCCAATTCACCCCCCTCTTGGGTATAGAGATTTCTTGTCGCTAGTGCTTGTAGGTACTTTCAGACAGCTTGTCTTAGCACCGAAAGCAAGCTTGACTTGCTTGCCAGAGAAGCTTGACTTGCTTGCCAGAGAAGATGAAGACGTGTGCAAGCTGTGAATGATTGGCAAAACGTGTCCAAGACGTGTGACACTGTTCACGCGTCTTGGACACTATAAAATGAGCCCTTCACCCATTGTAAATGTATCCCATAGAATCCCAAAGTGAGTGTAAGCTCCAAGTAGAGAGCTTGAGAGTGTGTGAGGTTTTTTGTGAGTTTCTTGTTGTAAACTTGTAGTGTTTATTCTTGTAGTAATAAATACAATTCGGTTTTTCCTCAAATACACTCTAAAGTGATCGGTGAATCACAACAGTTATGACAATAAAATGCACAAGATTGCATTCATTAAAGGAATAACCTGCCGAAATATTTGTATAATTTGTCAAGCTTCAAAGAGATATAATATAATCACATTCATTTACTTTAGTTACATGCCTGCCGTATATATTGTGAATGTTGTGCCTGTATTTATGTAATTTCAAGATTATATAAATTAAAGTGGTTTTGCCAATTTTATAATGCTGTGACTTTTAAAATAATCGACAATAGTTATAATTTTATTAAGAAAATTTTATATTGCCTTAGGTATAAGGAAAGTGATTTGGTGGTGTACATATGGCTCAGGACTCGATTTTCAGGTCTTGTGTTCGAATCCAGATAATGCGTTTTTTATAAGAGCCCGAGACAGCCGGAAATTTTACCTGCTCCGCTGAAGTTCGGAAGGGATGATTTGGGGCGAAGTTTCGATTCGAAAAAAAAAGGGTATCAATTGTTCATTCCTTTAATGATCGTAATTGTTCCTTCTTTCATAGTACTATTTTCATATGATTATTAATCAGCCATGCTACTATATCCGAACGACATCCCAAATAAATGTTTTACTTTTTGCTTGTTCAAGAGCTCTTTTTGAGTATCCCGTTCGAGTAAACAAATATTTTGTAAATATTAATTAATTTGATAAAGTGAAAATGATTTATGATAATTTAATTTTCATAGTTTTTGGAAGCATCTTTATTATAAATTCATTTTAGAATAACAGCTGGAAACTAACATGCTAATGCTTTTATCTGTGTAATAAAGCTTTCAAAATTTCTGAATGAAGATCCACCATCAGCAAGACTCTTCCAAGCAATTTCCTTCAGTTTCAGTGAATTTCCTTTAATACAATTATCATTCAGCAATGCTTTCACCTTTTTCTGAACTTCTTGCCTCGTTATGATCCCATTTTCATCTGGAGAAAATTGTAATCCGATTTTCCAAGCATCACAAATATAATTTCTGTTCTGAAATTGATCCGCAAAGTAAGGCCAACACAGAAAAGGAACTCCCATGCTTATACCTTCCATCGTCGAATTCCATCCACAATGACTTAAGAAACAAGCAACAGAAGGATGAGCCAACACCTTTTCTTGAGGTGCCCATTCGACAATTTTCCCACGATCCGAAACCCTCTCAGCAAATCCATCTGGGAATTTAGCCTGAGATTTATTCATCAAATCCGGTCGAACGACCCACAAAAACGGCTGGTTTAAGGATTCAAGGCCCAGTGCCAGTTCTTCAAATTGTTGTTGGCTTAAGACCGCAACGCTGCCAAATGCAACATAAATGACTGAGCCTATTGCTTGTTCATCAAGCCAGCTTAAGCAAGTTGAGTCCTCAGGCCAGAAGTTTATAGTTAAATGCTCCGAATGATTGCTTGTTAATAACGGACCAACGGTTAAGATGTTGGGAATCAGGTCACAGGCCGCCGAGTCGAGTTCATAAACTGAGTTGTTAAGAACCCAGTTTGAAATTTTGAAATGTGGGGCAATGGTAGGATATAATCGAAAGAATATCTTCTCCGTATGTGGTTGGCTTGGGAAGCTCCATGAATACTGGTTCTTGTTCCAGGGAAGAGTTTGCTCTGATAGTGATATCAACTCTTCAGTCATTGCTTTTCCTGCATCCCAACAATTCAATCATTATATCAAATTTTTGTAGGACCTTGGCCATAAACAGTGGTCAAGGACAATAAATTTTTTATTTTTTTATTATAATCCTAAATAAGTAATGGTCAAGGACTATAAATTTTTTTATTACAAAACTATATTATGATCAAAGGTCTCAAATTATAATTTCAAGAATATTAGAAGGACCTGTCCTATCAATTAGGGTTATATCTCATTCTTAAATACTAATCCTAATGATATTTGTATTTTTGAAAATCCAAAAATATCCCTTTTTACCTCCCTTCTGCTCCAAAAAGTAGCCAATTTATTACTACTACATACACAAATAATCCAACTATAAGCTTAAAAATCATTTTTTTTTTTAACTGAAGGACCTTGTTCTCAAGGTGTTGCATAAATGAAGTAATAAAATGAAATGGTAAAATATTTATTCAGAACTTACCATTAGAATCTAAAAGTCCAGCCTCAAGAAGTTTAGGAATAAGAAGTAGCAGGGCCAAGTGTGGTGGTCCATAAGGAATGACTGCAGCTCTAGCAATTCCCATCTGCTCGGCAACTTCTAATGCCCAGCCAACAGTCATGTCAGCAATTACACAACTGATTTGATTCTGCTCGCAGTCACAATCATTCGATTTGTTAATCTTCTCAATCAAGTTCTTCAAGCAGCCTGGCATCACCCTTAACATATTCTCTCTCACTTTGTCAAAACTGTCGTCAGCTTCAGGTGATTCCGATCCATCAGGTATTGAAACCACCGTTATTCGGCTGGATTTTTCACTTGTTTGTGGCATTGAAGCCATGATTTTGGACTGCATAAGCTCAGTGCTGACAAATGTGACCTTGATTCCATGCTCAGCAATCTTTGTTGACAATTTCATCAGTGGCCCAGCATGGCCTTGTGCTGGAAATGGTATCACCAGAACATGCGGCTGCCTGCCCATTATTGCAATTTTTTCAACTCTTTTCCTAGTGAGAACTGCAATACTAATGATTTGGTTTAATACTGCAGAATAGTTAAAAAAAAAATATCAATGGACTCCCTCGTGATCTGGCTTAATTATGATTAGACCATCATCATTTTGAAAATATAGGTTACCATTGGCGGAGCCACTAAGAGGCGAGTATGATAGTGACTCTCATTCAATTTGAAAATTTATTAAAATGTGTCTTATAAATTAATGAAATATCAAATTTAATAATGAAATAATTTTATTTCTCCCTTGCTAAAATAAAAAATATTTACCATTTTTTATAAAAATTAAATTTTACCCGATAGAATCAATGTACTGATTATGCCGCTAATAGACGGATTACTGATTTTAACTGGGTAAATATTCATTTAGTCTCCAAGGCTAAACAAAATCTTATATAACACTTTCATAATCTGATGGCAACTCAATTTATTTCACATAAATATATGCAAGGTTTAAACTCAAAACCCCATACCATCCCAAAGTACGTAGTTTTTACCGATGAAGCTAACAAGCACCTAATCAATGTTTGTAGGCATTGAGATGTGCTTAATTATCCTCTACTTTTCACTTATTTGTCAGACTTATTTAAATTTTAAGTTTTATATTACAAATATTATTATATTTTACTCTTGAAAATTAATATTCAACGACCACATAAGTAATAACATTAACATTTTAGATACATAATTGTCATAAAACAATTGACTAAATGAATAATTATTTTAAACTTTAGGGATTAAAGAGAAATTTATCCTTAAATTCTCTGTCATACTTTTTTTTTTTTAATCTTATTATGGGCCTCTTTTCCTTGGCTCATAGTTCTTTAGATCATTATACATGATTGATTTTGAGTTTTTGTATTGCATATTTGATATTTACCAAGTATTTCGGCCATAAAAAATGGAATTGATGGATGACCTCACTTTTAATAAAAATATTTACTTGTCAATGACAAAGACAAAAAAAAAAAAAAAAAATAGAACAATGATATACTTACACATATTTATCCCTAAAATTTTTCCAACTTTCTGTAGTTACAGCGAGCTACAGTAAATCACTGTAGCCACAGTGAGAGGATTGAGAAAACTTTAGGGATAAGTGTGTGTAAGTATATCATTTTTGAAAAAAATAAGCGGTCGGATAGGACTCCAAATTTTTTATCAAAAATTAGTGTCATAAATTTTTTAAAAATAAATTAAATTAAATTTTAAGTGTAGAATATAAATTACAATCACATAAATACTTTTACGCTAACCCTAAAACCTTACACATTTCACTTTGTGGCATTGAAGCCATGATTTTGGACTGCATAAGCTCGGTGCTAACAAATGTGAACTTGATTCCATGCTCAGCAATCTTTGTTGACAATTTCATCGGTGGCCCAGCATGGCCTTGTGCTGGAAATGGCATCACCAGATGTGTTTGTCCCCGACTGGTTTGTTGGTAAAAGACTTAAGATTTGATTATCAGGTCATGAGTTCAAATTCAGAGGGTGTATTTTTTATAAGAGCTTAGGAAAATCGGGGGTCTTACTTACTTCGCTTAAGCTCGGGTCATGTAATTTAACTGTGGAATTTCCAACGTTTCAGAGAACACCGACAAATAGTTCAACTCTTTTCCTAATGAACTACAAGATCCAATATCAACCCAATACTTTTATAATATATAACAAAATATATATATATATATATATATATATATATATATATATATATATGGTTTGGTGGTGTAGAGCTCATAATCCGGTCTTTTAAGTCCTGTGTTCGAATCCATAAGGTATGTTTCTTGTAAGAGTTTGAGACAGCCGGAGTTATACATGCTCCGCTTAAACCCGGATCGGATGATTTGACAGCATAATGTCTAACGTTTCCAATATATATATATATATAGAGAGAATCATGAAATTTTAACATCCATTTCATTTCCTTTTGCAATCTTATTATGAGCATTTTTTTTCTTGGCTCCTTGTTCTTGAGATCATTACGACATGTAGATCCTTAAATAATTTATTTTTAGCTTTTCTTTTGCATGTTTGATCTTTAATATTCTATTTGGTAATTACGGTGCTACTTTTTAATATTTAAATAGTGAGTAAAAGTCAAAAATCTAATTTTTTTTATAAAATTCAAATTTAAGAGAAATCACGATTAATAATTATAAAATTATATTTTGACCAAAATATAATTTTACAATCCCATTATAAATCAAACTCATTATAGATCAAACGAGACTTATATGCCATGCCAGCCATCAAAATTGAATGGATTGATGACCCTAGCTTTTAACAAAAACCTATACTTGTCAATGAAGCATAAAATCGAATATCCTCCATTAAAAAAAAAAAAAAAAAAATCAACATTTTTGACTCAAATAATTTATCCTTCCTTATCTACCAGTCCGTCGGTTGTTCATATATTTTTAAAAATACAAATGACAAGACCCGCCAGCTGTTTATTACAAATATTATTATATTTTACTCTTGAAAATTAATATTCCACAACCACATAAGTAATAACATTAACATTTTAGATACATAATTGTTATAAAACAATTGACTTAATGAATAATTATTTCAAACTTTAGGGATTAAAGAGAAATTTATCCTTAAAATCTCTGTCATACGTTTTTTTTTAATCTTATAATTAGCTCTTTTCCTTGGCTCCTAGGTCCTTTAGATCATAAAACATAGAATCGATGGATGACCCTCGCTTTTAACAAAAATATTTACTTGTCAGTGGCGGTGAAATAAACGGTCGGATAGGACTAAAAAATTTATCAAAAATTAGTGTTATAAATTTTTTTAAAAAAATTTTACTTTTTAAATGTATAATTTAATTTAAATATTTAATTTAATTTTTTATCAGTATGGACCTAATTCTAAGAATTTACTTAGGACCCCAAAATTCAGGCTAGTCCTGATAAATGAACATCAACCAATTCTTGGCTGAGACATAATTTCATATTTCACTGTCCAACCAATAAATGATAATAAAATGTACAAGATTGCTTTCTCAAAAGAGATAGATATATAACAATGTAGTGGAAATATCACTGAACCTCCTCGAGATTTAGTCTAATTTAAAACATAATGGGATCAATCATATTATATTAAAAATAAAGCAAAAATAAAGAAAATTAAAACAGATAAAGAAATATAAACAAAAGTCAAAAAAAGGACAAAAATAGAGAAATTTAACACAAAAAAAAAAGGTGAAGAAAAAAAGTCAAAAAATATAAAATATAAAATATAAAATATTATAATGAAAGAAGAAAGAAAAGCAAAAAATTATTGTTTTATATATTAAATTATATTTTCCGATAACTATATCAAAAACTTGAATTGACACATTCTCACAAAAATGATTATTTACTCACGAGTATAAGGCTGCCAAAATAATAAAATAACCCGATGAGTCCGGACCATAGAAATAAATTTAGTAGAATGAAATAACAATACTAATAATAATATACAAGCTGTAAAATAAAATAATAAATTAGACGAAGTGGTGGGACAATCAAACTATATTCTAAAACAATAACATAAATTATTGAGGCTAGAGGATGCAATCTTAGTATTTCAAATATAGACTAACCATATTTTTTAAATATATAATAATTATTATTACATAATTAATTTATTGCATGACTCAATTATGTCAGAACATATAAATACATCCATATACGCGAAAATAAAATTGTCTATAATTAGTCTTGATTTTTACAAACTACCCTCTCATATAATATATGGTTCAAGTATTATTTATATCAGTCAATACGAGTATGTCACGAATGATTTAAGGATTGTTTATAGTGAGTCAAGACTATCACATAAATAAGAGGGATACTGGGATTAATCGGAAAAGAAGATATTTTATATTTATAACATAAATAAAATAAGATATTTTATATTTATAACATAAATAAAATTAACTTATATATTTATATTAAAAGCTTCACTCATTAACCTCAATTGTATGTAATTTAGTCACTTATGTGAATAAAAACACAGATAATTTTATTAATAAAGTGAAAGAAAATTACATCAGAAATTAGAAAATAAAACACATTCAAGCCGACACTTTTTCAGAAATTCTACAAAAACATTTGAAGAAATATGCCAGGTACTCATATTCTTTTATATTTCCAAGTCTTTGGAATCTAAATACCATTTCTATTTTAACATTGAGTATCGAAAGTGATATTTCACCTACATAAAAAAAAAAAAAATCACAATAAAAATGAATAAAATAGCATTTTAATTATTATTTTATAAATATATTAAGTTAATAAGATTAATGAAATTAAAAATATAAATTGATTAATATTGTTTTTATTAAATGTGTATTTTTTAGGATATGATTGAAGGCACATCAGTTTATGTAGTTGTCTTTATCTTGTGATAATTTTTAAAATTGAATTAATTTTCTCATTCAATCCATAATATCATTAGGCTGACATCAGTAGCCAATTTCGTTTTGCCTTGTGACTAATTAGAATACAAATTTTCAAAGTAATAATAATATCATGAAGTTGGAGTACTAAAGATTATCTTACGAGGACCATACCACAATATGAGCTTAAGAGTGGCCATACAGAATTTTAGGAGGTCATAATCAAGTTTTTAAAATGTGTGTTATTTATTATAATATTTATTAATTTTTCTTAGATTTATTGTTCAAGTATTATTTATGTCAGTTAAAATGAGTTCATTATGACGGGCCTAAATTTTTTTTACAGTGAGTCAAGACACTCATATAAACAAGAGGAGTATAAAGATTAACTAGAAAATAATACAATTTAAATTTATAATATAAATTAAATTAAATTTTATTTTTATTTTTATTAAAAAAATGAAAAGAAATTACAACATATTTAGAAAAATAAAACACATTCAGACTAACACTCCTTCAGAAATTATACAAAAGCACTTGAAGAAACATGCCTTGAAAGTTGCTGAGCAAGAGGTGCTCAGCAAGTTTTGCAAATTTAAAGTCAAATTTCAAATGCCTTTTTACAAATTTCAAAGGCAAATTGCAAACTTAAAAGCCGTGATTTGCCCTTTTGTTTTGGACTTTCTCTATTCTTTTTTAATAATAATACTTGAATACAATCATGTGTAGCTAAATATATTGTAAACTCATTTAGTAGTCAATCAGAGTTCAATGAATGTTTCCAAGTCCGATTTCAAACTATGCCTTCATATTTTTTTAGGTTTCTAAACCTCTAGAATCTAAATATCACAGCCATTCCTCCAAAGTTATTTGATAAACATGTGGAGTCGATGTGTATTAGATACAATCGATATTGACACTATAGCAAGTGGGAGATTTTGTTAGGGTTGATGCTATGAGCGCCAATTTTACTATGTATTTCTTTGTAAATACTAATGTAACATTTTATTATGAATAAAATGAACAGTTTCTTTTATATAACTTCTTCTTTAATATGGTAAAGACGTAACAGACCTTAGAATGATTAGTTATGATACTATTGCAAAAGCGTCACAACTGATATTGAGTTGTATCATGATGTTGTCATTCTTAGACAGTTCCCGGTCAAGGTTTACACTACTTGATCAGTATAGTAAATCCTGGTACATATCGTCTATTGGAATCTTGAATTCCTATGGTTTCTTAATGAACCAAGAGTCTTGGAGACTTGTATAGACGTGTAGGTGTTTATAGCGGATAAATACTAACAACTCACCGAAGATTCTTAATGGATGGTACACCAACGTCAATAAGAATCTTCTCGGGTTGAGTGGGTAATTTTTGTAACAAAACAAGTTCAATTGAGTAGCAATGAGTCTTGAAGTTCTTGGAGCAATTAGACAAGTATGTAGATATCAGGGATTTCGTTCGTGTTATTTGGGTTTGAACGCTCAGCGTTAGTGGATCGTTTGATAATTCATTTGAACAAAAGCTTCCAGATAACACTCGGTCGAGTCATGTTCTTCATCACGTTCGAACGAAACTGATCAGAGGCTTCACGTTCAACTTGCGTATGGTATTGCGTTCAAATGATTTTGCGAAACTACTCACTTTCTTGTGGCATTTTTGTTGCGTTCGAACGCCCACACAAGATCTGGTTATTTTAGACGCGTTTTTGAAGCTAGTTTTAGACAGGGAAAACCCTACCTATAAAAAGAGACACATAGCCACTATACCTGGGTTGGAAACACATTACTTGGAGCTCTACTATCTTTTGTTTCCTCCCTCTTGTGAATTCACATTGAAGACTTAATTGATTCCTTTGTCTTCTTTCTTTTAGTGAGATTGTTCTTTGGTAACCATCAAGATAATACACAACTCTTACCCAATACCCTGATCTTTCAAAGTTCTGAGGAGATGATTGGAGGTCGGAGTTCCGGCATCGCAAGTTTGCAGATTGGATTTATTCAGAGACTTTAGAGGTTATGAAGAAGACCACTTGGTGCGGGATCGAGGAGTTCTTCGAGTTATTACAATCTAGAGGTATTCGACTCGGTGAAGTTGTCACCATAGGTCTTATATCATCGCTGTAAGTTTCCTCTATTATAGTGGATTCAGATGGTAACTTATACCCGAATTGATTTTTTACTCTTGACAATTTTTCACACCATCAACAAAATTTCATATATTGATTCTTTTTATTATTTTCATATATTACTATGCTTTATATCTATTTATAAATAAGGATGCTTGTTGATTCAAACTATAGTTACTCTAACTTTGACATGTCTTTGGAATAATAGTTGATTGATTAATTCCGCATATGATCAGAACTTTAAATCAATTATGAATTTTCAGTAACAATTGTTCATTCCTTTAATTGTTAGAGACTCATTAAGAAATTTATTCCCATAGGGAGACTCAAACCTCAAAAGTTAAAATGATTTATGATAATTTAATTTTCATAGTTTTTGGAAGCATCTTTATTATAAATTCATTTGAGAATAGCAGCTGGAAACTAACATCCTGATGGTTTAATCTGTGTAATAAAGCTTTCAAAATTTCTGAATGAAGATCCACCATCAGCAAGACTCTTTCGAGTCATTTTCTTCAGCTTCAGGGAATTTCTTTTAATATCATCATCATTCAATAACTCTTTCACCTTTTTCTGAATTTCTTGCCTGGTTATAATCCCATTTTCATCTGGGGAAAATAGTAATCCGATTTTCCAAGCATCACAAATGTAATTACTATTTTGATATTGATCCGCAAAATAGGGCCAACATAGAAAAGGAACTCCCATGCTTATACCTTCAATTGTTGAATTCCATCCACAATGACTTAAGAAACAAGTAACAGAAGGGTGCGCCAAAACTTTTTCTTGAGGTGCCCATTCGACAATTTTCCCACGATCTGAAACCCTCTCAGCAAATCCATCTGGTAATTTAGCAGGCAATTTATCCATAAAATTGGATCGAACAACCCACAAAAACGGCTGGTTCAAGGATTCAAGGCCAAGTGCTAGTTCCTCCAATTGTTGCTGGCTTAAGACCGCTATGCTGCCAAACGCAACATAAATGACTGAGCCTGTTGCTTGTTTGTCAAGCCAGCTTAAGCAAGTTGAATCCTCAGGCCAGAAGTTTATAGTTGAATGCTCTGAAAGATTACTTGATAATAACGGACCAATGGTTAAGACGTTGGGAAATAGATCACAGGCCGATGAGTCTAGTTCATAAAAGGAGTTGCAAAGAATCCTGTTTGAAGTTTTGATATATTTGATAATAGTAGAAGCTGATATAAAGAATATCTTCTGTAAATGTGGTTGACTTGGGAAGCTCCATACGTACTGATTCCTTTTCCAGGGAAGAGTGTCCTCGGACAGCAAGATCGACTCATCAGTCATTGCATTTCCTGCATCCGAATAATTCAAGAATCAAATATTAAGACAGAGAAAATAAAATAATCCAATTATAAGCTCACAAAATCAAGCATGGACAGCTAAAACAGTTTGTAGATTCCCTTTGAACTTACCATCAGAATCTAAAATTCCAGCCTCAACAAGTTTAGGAATATGATGTAACAGGGCCAAGTTTGCTGGTGAAGAAGGAAGGACGGCAGCTCTTGCAATTCCCATCTCCTCAGCAACTTCTAATGCCCATCCAGCACTTAAATCAGCAATCACACAACTGATCTGCTCGTATTCGCAATCATTCGATTGGTTGATGTTCTCAATCAAGTTCTTCAAGCAGCCTGGCATCACTTTTAACATTCTCTCTTTCACCTTTTGGAAATCTTTTCTGTCAGCTTCATGTGGTTCCAATTCATCCGAAATCGAAACCATCGTTATCCCGCTCGATTCTTCAGCCTTTTCCGGCATTGAAGCCAAGATTTTGGGATGCATATCTCCTATGCTTACAAACGTGACCTTGATTCCATGTTCAGCAATTTTTCTAGACAACTTCATTAGTGGCCCAACATGGCCTTGTGCTGGATATGGTATCACCAGAACATGGGGTTGCCTGCCCATTAATGCAATTTTGTTCAACTCTTTTCCTGGTGAACTGCAATACTAACGATTTGGTTTAATACTGCCGAATGTTTTGAAAATATCAGTGGATTCCCTATTGATTTGGTTTGATTATGAGTAGGCCATCCTTATTTTGAAAATATAGGTAGCACTAGCAGGTGTAATTCTTTGGTGCAACGGAGGCACAGGTGACGTGGTACCACCGAAAAATTAGTAAATGACATGTATGATTTAATATTAATCTTTTTAGTTGTTTTTTAATATTTTAGCACGTGTGACAATGGATTATTGGATTGTTGCACGGATGACGTGGTACCTCCTTTGTATTGTAGATTTTTTCCACTAGCAAAGCCACTAAGAGGCAAATGGAATAGTCACATCTGAAAATTTATTAAAATATATCTTATAAATTAATGAAATAATTTTATTTTATCCCTACTAAAATAAAAATATATATAATTTTTTTTTAATGAAAATCAACAAATTCAATGTTATGGCTATGCCATTGATAAGCAAATTATTGGTTTTAACAGGGTAAATTAATATCCAACAGCTACAGAAGTAACAACACTAACATTTTAGATACATAATTGTGATAAAAATAGATAGACTAAATGACTAATTATGTTAAACTTTAGGGATTAAAGAGAAATTTATACATAAAATCAATATGTCATACTTTTGGAATCTTATTATGGGCCTATTTTTCTTGGCTCTTGTTCTTTAGATGTAATACATGATTGATTTTGAGTTTTCGTTTTGCATATTTAATAATTACTAGGTATCCCGGCCATCAAAGATGCATATTTGATATTTTGATGACCCTGGCTTTTAACAAAAACCTTTACTTGTAAAAGTAAAAAGGGTGTTCGTCTTTGGGAAAGTCGAAATAAATAATCAAATGAAGCCTCTAAAATTTTCTAAAATTAGGGATAATTTTTTTTTTAAATGATTTTTAAATTTATGTGTGAAGGAAAGAGAATGTAATGAATGGTTATGATTAATAGAGATAATGTATCCAGATGATTATGTTTATGTGGCTTAATTGACGGTTTAGATCATTTCATTATAATCTAATGACTGATACAAAATTATTTCATTATAGAATCTCTCTGAAAATTATAATTGTAGGTTACCAAACAAATTAAATAACAAAGTAATTTCATTATATAATCTATCAAAATGATAATTGGACTGCATAAGCTTAGTGCTAACAAATGCCACCTTGATTCCATGCTCAGCAATCTTTGTTGACAATCTCATCATTGGCCCAGCATGGCCTTGTGCTGGAAATGACAAACACCAGATGGATTGTCCCAAAGGAATTTGACTTGGTGATAAAGGGTTGGATTCGAATTCATAAGGTACTTTTCTTATAACAATATGAGATCATTGAGAGTTTTACCTCCTGTATTTAAATTCGGGTCATGTGATTTAGTCGCGAGATTTCCGACATATAATTTTAATTATAATTTTTTAACGTTAAAAATTATATTTTGACAAAAATATAATTTTATGATCTCATTATAGATCAAACTCATTATGGATCAAACGAGACTAATATGCCGGCCATCAAAATTGAATTGATTGATGACCCTAGCTTAACAAAAACTTATACTTGTCAATGAAGCATAAAATAGAATATCCTTCATAAAAAAATATCTAACATTCAAAACTCAATTCATTTATCTTTATCTACATGATAAAATGCATAAGAAATATATATATATATAACCTCTCGAAATATTTCATATTAAATCATTGTTAGCAATTGCAATAAGTGTTTATAAGTCCCCAAATGATGTGACTTTGTGGTATAAAATATATGATATTACTTTCATATCTTAGATTTGAATTCAGAGAATATAATTTTTGTAAGAGTCTGAAATAATCGGAAATTTTACATGCTCCACTTAAACTCGAAAATAATAATAATAATAATAATAATAATAATAATAAGTGTCTATAAGTTTGTATATTTTAAGAAATGGAGATGACAAGACCCGCCTTGACCCTCTAGTAAAATCGAGGATTATCTTATATAAATTTATAAAGCATCAAAAGTTTTCAGTTCAAGCATTCGGTCTATTATGTGTAGCATGACAGTACAAATGATTTAATCCTTCACATTGAAAATTACTTGATTGGTAATATCAATATAAACTTTTCAAATAAAGTTAAAATTATATTAAAAATACTGAAATTAAAATTATTTGAAATCTCTAGATATTCTAACAATTAACTTTCTATTTTAACTTTTATAAATTATATTCAAAACAATCCAAAGAAACATACAACTTGTTCATAAACAAATATAAGGAAAGCTATGTAAAGAAAGAAACCACTCACCTTCTAATTTTTCCTCTGTTTTCCGTTTCTTTTGTTTTTCATTACTGCTCCCGTTTATTGTTTTTTTTTTAATTATTATTTTTGGGTAATCGGGATATCCGGATCAATTTACGCGTATCTCGATTAATCATCAAGACATGTGTTCCGTACCATTAAAAGTTTCCCAACACAGATTATAATAAGTTGTGGCTTTTTACACTAGAGGGTATGACCCCAAGTAAACGCGTCATGTAAGATTTAAGCCTTGAACTTGAGAATGAACAAACCACTCAAGTTCAAGACCTTTATACTGAGGCAACCCCTTGGAATTCCGCCGTTTATTGTTGTAATAAGGGAAAGAAGACCAATTTTTTCACAATGATCGCATATATATTTTATTTCTCTAGTTCTTATTATATTATATTTTTAGATTAATTAAGATTTGGACACCTACCATCTTACATTGCTTATAGTTACTATATGATTGAAGTGTGGCTTGGTTTTAAAATAAAATAATTTCCTATGCTTCGGAAAAAAAGAAAATACATTTCATTTTCTTCTTATTTCTGATATCTTCCAGGCGGATACCCTATCTATACTTTCCGGAAATTATTTTTATTTCTGCATCTCTTTGTTCTGTTTATTTGGTTTCTTTCATATACATGCCCTCAATACAAAAATAAAATGATATTTGTAACTAAGTATTTTTTATTGATTGTTGTTTAATTGGTAGTTGGGCTAAATTAAAAATTATAATAATTATAGAGATGACAAAATCATTTTATAGCCACCAACCGTTGTTTTCTGGCTGGCCGTTCATTGCAATAATTGCAACTTAATTTCCAGAGAAATTGAGAATATTCTTTTTATGGATGGTAAAAAAATTCGGACCAGGTTCGATTCGGTCCGATTTGATTTAGAATAAAAAAAATCGAGCTGATCTTTAGAATTAGAGGTCCGACTTAGGTACAGAATAAATTATATATATAATAATTTTGTATATATATACTTTTTTTTTATATAAAAAACGGGCCGGATAAAATCCAAATCTGAAACCGGCCAGGCCCGATTACAATTTGAGTCAAGTTTTTATCGGACCCAGATATGAATATTGTTTCCCGGACTTAATAAACCCTAGCCCGATCCGATCTATTGCCATGCATAATTCGTTTCCTAATAAAATAGAAACTTTATTTTTGGTCATTCTTCTGTTGTGTTGATCATCAGCCACATTAAAGTTACCCTGAAAAAACAAAACTGTAAGGGTGTTGCTGCTGTACCGAACTACCGATAGTTACTGATACAGGGGTTAGTCTCAGCCATTAGATTTAATTTTTGCAGATCTAATGGTTGAGATTAAATGAGTACTAAAAACGTTAAAATATTTGATAAATACAGGAAACTGGTTCAATCGATTATCAAAATAGATCTATTATAAAAATTGAAAATATTCATTTTTTCCAATTTCACTTTTTCTCATCTTCTCTGCATTGCTCTTTTCTCATCATCTAGTCGAAGAAGCAACACCCAAATTTTCATGGGTGCTTCAGATCATCTTCTTCTCTTGGCGTGCTCTTTTTTCATGTGGGTATGTTTAGTTTTGTTTTATGGCAAATGAGTTGGCTTTAAATTTAGTGAAAATGACGTTGAAGCCTCTAATAAATTTTTTTACGAGAAATGAGAGATTTTTTTTTTAGTTATTAACTTCTTGATGGTTATATATATATATATATATTGAAAT
>SKCR01007403.1:0-33944 GCA_019454045.1 Zanthoxylum bungeanum | reverse complement strand
CCCAGAATATCTTGAGTTTCCCCATACCATTCAGCTTTTATGTTGTTTCCATTAACAGATTAACTAAATTAAATTATTTTCAATTTTCATATGGGAGTTGAGGAATATTGAGTTCCTTTTTTCTTTCAGGCTGTAGAGATGCTATCAAATTCTCATGGTTCCATTCCTCTCATCTTTCTTGTTACTGATGGGGCTGTTGAAGATGAGAGACACATCTGTGATGTAATGGAAAGTCGTCTAACAAATGGAGGATCAATTTGTCCACGTATATACACCTTTGGCATAGGTAATATTTTCTCCTATTTTGGGATTGGTTAGTAGCATGCTGATTGCTTCGGACCCTTTTTCTTCTTTTTCATTAAGAAAAGAAGTGACATGGGCACTGTTCACTGTTGCTGGTGGTTTTGTAAATTATTTTTCTGGAATTCAGATCCCATGTCACTTTGGCATGGGCAATACGGTATAGGTAATATTTTCTCCTATTTGGGATTGGCTAGTAGCATGTTGATTGCTTCCAACCCCCTTTTTTTTTTCATTAAGAAGAGAAGTGACATGGGCACTGTTGCTGGTGCTTTTGTAAATTATTTTTCTGCAATTCAGATCCTTTGAGACATATTTCTGTTTTGGCTAGCTTTATGACATTTGTTGGTTATTTGATGATGTTTACTTCTTTTTTTTCCCTCCCTTGTGTGTGTATGTTAACTTTCCATGTGGAATTTTACAGGTTCTTACTGCAATCACTATTTCCTACGAATGCTAGCAATGATTAGCAGGGGGCATTACAGTGCAGCATATGATTTAGGTCAGTTCTGTACTTTAAATCTGTAACAGGAAAAAATAAAATAAAGTTTCCTTCTCCTCCCTTGAGTTACCAACGGCCCAGTCAGTTGGACCAATGTGTTGCGCACATGAATAAATGTAATTTTCATTGAAAACCTTTGGAATTTACAAGATGTCTGCTATGTATTAAGAAAGGTTCCAAGGTCCAATAATCTTAATGGCAGATACTCCTGCTTTTTAGGCCCCATTCCTCCATACGATATCCATGTCTACAATGGATTCTTTGTTAATTTTTAGAAGAAACTGAACAAGATGTATGGATTCTCAACTGTTATTCCTCAAAATCTTTAAAACAAATGTTAATTTGGGCCATTTTTTATTTTTAGTTATTCTTTTCTACGGAATCCAATGGTTAATGAATTGAGTGATTGATCCCTGTGGCCCTAGGCAATAGCATAGTATGCTGATTACTCTCTGTCTTTCCTGTTGCAAAACATTTAACTATCAACTTTCAAGACTTGTTACATTATATTGTTAGTGATTTATTCTTATATAAAAATGATTGTATGACAATTTGTGCTTTTCCATTCATATTGCCCGTCTTCTGATTTTTAAAACTTTTTCTAATGATCAGATTCAATTGAGATACAATTGCAAAAATTATTTACCAGAGGTTTCTTATCTGTTCTTGCAAATTTAACAATTGACGCGTTGAAAGATCTTGATGACTTCGAGGTATGCTATTCCGACTTTCACTTTGGTTTTGTTCAGCTTCATGAAGATGTTTAGATGTTTCATATGTGTACATGCCTTTTCTTTCTTTAGCACTTATGGATGATGCCTCTGCTTAGGCTCCCCTCTGTAATTTGGCAAGTCGTGTTGCTTGCTCTTGATTATAGCAGTCTTCCTTTAAAATATGATAACAGTGATATAAACTACGAAGATTAGCATAATGTCTGTTTTATCTATTTCATGTCATGCTTTTTTACTGTTACTGTCTTTCCCATCATTGTGTTATGATATTATTTTATTGTCGCACTAACCAGCCTTAGAATTCAATTAACTCTGCAACATTCATAATAGTTATTTTGTTTTGCCCATTCCCTGACTCATTAAAAATTTTCTGCAATGTTTCTGTGATAGATGTACCCTTCTCGTATTCCAGACCTTTCATCTGAAAGCCCATTAATGGTATCTGGGAGGTTCCACGGAAAATTTCCTGACGCGCTGCAAGCTAAAGGTTTCTTGGGAGATTTGAGTAATTTTGTTGTTGAGTTGAAGATACAACAGGCAAAGGACATACCTCTTGACAGGGTAAACCATTTATTTGTCAGCTTGCTTTTTATTTGACTTTTTGCTCATTTTATGTAATATCATTGCATAGTTCATTAGTTAGTGGTGGATCCAGTATTATCTTCCTGGGCACTTTCCTTTTTTTTTTTAAAGGCTCAATTTTTTCATTTTATATGCATGATATACAGGTATTTGCAAATCAACAAATTGATCAACTCACTGCTCAGGCATGGTTTTCAAAAGATAGACGTCTTGAGGAGAAGGTAAAAGCTCAGTATTCTAATAATTGTTTCCAGAACTTAAAAGGAAACAATATAGTTGGGGTACCATCTATTCAAAGTGCCTAAAGTGACACCAAGTTCCTTCTAAACAGAATGATCTCACCCAAAACCCTTTTGGTTACAGATTCTTTATAAAATTAATTGCCATATGCATGTGCTTTACAGTATGGAAGGTCACAATCTGGCTGTTCGGAACAGCTTAATCTTCATGTTTGTGACCAAAAAAAAAGTGTCAAACTGCACAGTTATCCAGTTTATGGTATCCTGGTTCTCTTATCCATTCTCTAGCAGTTAAGGAGAGTTGATGTTGTTTCTTCCTCTCTCTGACAGGTTGCTAAAATGAGTGTACAGACTGGTGTTCTCTCCGAGTACACCCGTATGATCATACTGGAGACTGATGAAGAGAAGGCTGCTTCAACATCACATGGAACCAAGAAGGTAAACATCGCCCTTGAAAAACACTTTCATATCATTATCTTACTTCGTAAATGCGGCCTTAGCTACCTTGAGTCATGGTCAATTTAACTTGGTGACCTTTGATACTATTATATCGTATGATACTAGTATAATACTAGATGTTGCACTCTAAATTGTAACCGCTACCATCTGTTCCCTAGTTTTTTTTTTTTTTTTTTTTTTTTTTTAAAGCAAAAGTCCAAAACCTAGGAGTGTGTAAATTGTCAAACACTGTGCTGGCTAACACAACAGTTTAAGGTGTTCTGATCAAAGACACTAGTAGTCACAGGTCACTAATAGTTCCATGAAAATTAATGCAAACAGGGATCAAAGAAGAGTGATCACCAAAAGATCTTAAACTCTGAAGTCCCCAAAAGAATACTGTTACAGAACCTTGGCATTGGCTTTGGCGACTTGACTGCAACAGCCGAAAACTTCCCTCCGGCATCTGAAGCACCGAAATTGCCTGAGGTTGCCGAAATCTTTGTAAAGGCAGCTTCCAACTGTTGCAGCATTGTAGGCAACAAGTGCTGTTGCATGTGTTGTATTCAGTGTTGTAACAAGCTAAATGACCAATGTGTCATTGTATTGACGCAACTGTGCACTGCCCTAGCTTGTTTTGGTTGCTTCGAATGTTGTTCTAGTATTTGTAGTTGTTGCTCAGGACAGGATGGATAATACCTGTATCTAAAATATTTAACCCCCCCCAATACACAATAGCTTGTCAAGTAAATTGTCATTCATGCAATCAAAAACTTCTAGACTTATGCATGTTCAATATCTCATTCATTTCATTAATGTGGGATTTGGCTAATCCTATTTTGTTAGAAAGCAACTTCCTACAAGAAGCCTTCAGGATCAATACTGAATATTCAACATACTTGGCCAAATTCAAACACAGTCAATGAATTAAATGCTTGTAGAATTGTATAAACCTGATATGTCATCGAAGTTCATTGCCATCACAATCTTAGGTAACTACTTTTGTCTCTCAACTTCAGCAGTATTATCAGTTGCAATAACATCTCGTTCAACGTATTCTTCAACCAACTCTTCCCTGTTACCAGAACTCACTGATTTACGATGAAATTGCTCTTGAATCTTCGTCACACCCTTCTCCACAGGTCCCATTGCTTGATTGATGGTCAATACAACATCCTTGACAACCTGCTTACGAAGTTTCAATGTCACCATGCGTATAATCTTAAGAAAAAAAATGATGCTGAGACTGAACTTACGTGTTGGCCACCTTCAACAACGATTTCTTGAACGCTTTCGGTGATGCTTGTTCCAGGTGCCTGAATTTGAGTTTCTGTTTGTTCAAGCAAAGATTGTTTCTCCTTGTCACCCTCCTCCACTGTCACTATTTCTTCTGTCCTTTCAGCAATGACATTCCCAGGTTCAGAGGCTGGGAGATAACAGTAGGGTTTAACCGAAAAGACAAGCACATGAAAAACTGCTGCAATTGCCATCTGCAATGCCAAAGACAGAAACATCTATACTCATGCCTAAAAAAAACAAATGCAATGTATCAGAGTTCAAAAACTGTAGCTCATAATCTCTTCATTGGTAGAAAAGAATACTGTTTGTCACACAACTTCATGTATAATTAAGATTAATCAGGCCTAGAGTAATTACTAAAAGAAAATTAACATCTTTTTAAAATCACAATTGTAACAAGAGAAAAGTAGGCACACAGATTCCATTTAACCAGACATAGAGAAGAATTCCTAGTCCGACCTTCATACACTAAAGCTGAGTTTGGTAAAGAGTATTGCACTGAGAGTATAAGCTAGGGAACAAACGCTGGAATATAAGTTGGCATAAAAAATTAATCTCATATCCGTGCGGTTCAATTTTGTGAGAGTATAAACTAGCGTTAACTATGTGTTTGGAGTAGCGTTTAAATGCTAACGTGTACATTGGCTTACAAGCTCACCAAACTCCACAACAATTGAAAGGAAAATAGACTGATTCCACTCCACTCAAGTGAGATAATTCTTCATTCATAACAATGTGGATGTCTTCTCGTAAAGGTTCAGCAATATTCATATATAAATATCAGTGCTTTACAAAATGTAGAATGTCGAGGCTCAGTCGAGCCACTTACTTCAATGCAAATCAAAAAGTCCTGCAATCCAGTTTGTAATTTTCCATCCTTGGGCAGAACTCCTATTGCACATAATATAGCGATACCAACACCCTGCCACCAGGTAGCAAACACAATGGCCTTGAAGCTGATGAACTTTGCTAATGGCTTAATTGGTTCAAGGCTTTCATGAGTCGCATTATAGAACTTTACAAGGCAATATAATGCCCACATCTGGCTGAAGTTCAGGACTACAGCTAGATATGGATACCTGCAAGTGATGGTCGTTAAAAAATAAGGCAGAAGAACATTGTTGTGTGTGTCTTGCAATAAATATTTGAATCCATAATTTAAGTGAAAATGAAGAGATTTCCTCTCAGAAACTAGATCAATGGTGCATACAAAAGCAACTGTTCTTGGTTCTTTTACAGACAAGTAGAGACTAATATCAATACTCATGTTTTCAGAATGTGAAATAATCAAAATTTATAAGGATTTCACTGTAAATACAATAGAACATAACTGATAAGAAAATACACAATCATCCATTTAACATATAGGAATTCACCACTTTTTTATCTGACCACAGTGCAATGTCAAAGCATGTTCGTGTACAGAATTACACATACCCACAGTACCACTTGAATTCCCCGTCTCCATAAACCCCAAAGAGCTCCAACACGAATGCTAAGAAAGCACAAACTGTCTTCAAGATCATCTGGGCTAACCAGAAGATATTAGAACTCAACAAAACACAATCAAATCACACGGAGAAAAGATAGTGGCTTACATATTGTACAAGACCAAATTTTTTCTATTGAGAGTAGATCTTTCCCAAGAACACATGGTCGGAAGACAAAGTTGATTAACGACTTTTGTTCTTCCCCTTGATTCTCATCATTTCCTTCTAACAATGGCTTAGCCAGCTGCTTTCTCTTGATTTATTTTCAAGGAGTTCTATGACTCTTCTTTCCCCCCTAGATTAAAATTTTAAATGGAAGATAAGTTCACGACTCATGAGTGATGAGAATAAACTTTTTTGTGGACTGTCGCCAAAATTGATATAGTTGTGACCTATGGAAAGAGACTTTGAACCATATAAAGCAATAATATTGTTGTTTGACTGGATGAACTAAAAGTTTGATGGAGTTCATTTAATCTCATATTTCCCTTTCATCATTTTCCACTTGAGTGCTAAAAATTTATGTTAATTGGTACAAAAACACTTAAATGAGAGAATTAAAATTCACCAAAAATGGTGCCATGGAATCAAATATAAAGAATAAGCAATGATCTTCAAGACACATAGATGGTGTACTTACCTAGACAAGCAACCAAATAACTCCCGAAAGAATACAAGGCAAAAGCTTCATAGCAATTTCTTAAAATGTCGCACGCAAGAGACAACTTTGGATTCCACAATGATAAAAACTGTGGAGCCAATAAAGCAGGTAATCATTATCAGTATAAATAGAATAAATAAAATTCATCAAAAACACTTATAATAAACTGTTGGATAATGTTAATTGTTGTTAATTGGAAATTATTAAGCAAATTATTTGATGTTGTTAAATAACAACAATTAGTAATAATTTCATGTTGGAAATTATTAAGTTAATTATTTGGTGTTGTTGAATAACAACATAGTAATATCAAATAATTAAGTAAACAACAAGAGTTGTTAATCAAATAATTAAGTAACAACAAGGGTTGTTAAGTAACAACATTAGTGAAATGTTAAATGGGGAACATATGGTGCACCCATGATGTTAACATTTTTGTAAGGGTTAGAAAATGTCATTATGCATCCTAATAATTTGATTAATAGTAATCAATGCATAGTGACTTGATTTCCCTCCTATAAATAAGACCATTTGCTTATGAGTTAAGCAATCAATTAAGTTTGATTAAGAGGTCTCTACAAGCATAAAAGGTATGCAATTGTGTTGTGGTTAGTATAGATTTATTTCAATTAGCATGTAAATAAATCTAGGACTAGTAATACATGTATGGTTAGATCCTAAGAGGACAAACATGTAATTATATTAGGGATTATGTTTCCTAACATTGGTATCAGTAGCTTAAATGCATGTATTCTAGTTGGATTATACAAAAATTGCATGAACAAGCATGAAAAATGTTGAAAATGTTTCTGGTTTTTGTTTTTTCAAAAATGATTTTCTTCCAACTTTGGGCCGTAATAACTCTATGTAGAAAATTGATAATCGCATGTTCAAATATGTTTTGAAAACTACGTCATGAGATCTTCAATTTGGTATATCATTTGCTTAATTTGGATTAAAATTGAGATAGATATGGACCCTAGAAGTTGGCTAGATGAATCTGTTTTTTCCCAGAAAAACACTCCCAGAATAGCTGTACTACATGTCATCCGGTATTTAGGAAATAGGACGACAAGTCGTCCGCATAAGTGTACGACAAGTCGTACGTGAATAATGAGCTCAACCGACATGTCATCCGGATAGAAGATAGACGACAAGTCGTCTGCTTCTTTAACATAGAAACGACTGTCATCATACGGACACCGAACAAGCGGACGACATGTCGTCTGCGCGTATGACTTGGCCGAGGCTGGCCGGCGCGTGATGGCGCGTGAGGGCGAGTGAGAGCCCGTGGCCGGCGCGTGGAAGCGCGTGGAGGCGCGTGAGACACTCCTTGGGCGCGTGTATTGCGCGTGGAAATCTGTGAGGCCCGTGTTGGTCATGTCTGTATCGGTTTGCTTCGGTAATTCCGATCAGTCATGGTTAAAAGTCTAATCCTTTGTGCAAAATGTTTTAATCGACCACGATAAATTTGTTTTATCATATAAACTTTGTGTTTATGAAAATGAATATCTTTGTGATGTTTATTTTAATCAATGTAACTTTGTGTTTCATTATATTGATTTTTTCTTGTATTTGTTGCAGAAAAATCATGGCGATTATTCGAAGAATTGCAAAAGTGATTACGACACCCCCAGACCGGGAGATGATATCAGACATGTTGATGGAAATTGATAATATCGAATGAGTGAAAGCGATGATATGATTTCGCATATCATCACTTTCAATAACATGTTACAGGAGTCTATCTGGGCAGGTAATTGGATAGGACAGCCGAATAGATTCAGATTACTGAGAAACACTCTCCCCAAGATATGGCAAAAACAAAAAACTTACTCGTATTTGGATATTAGTAAACGTGAGGAAAAACATGTTCCTTATAATAAAGCCATTGAGAGGTTAGCGGTTCAGTATCTACGACATAAGGCAAATAATACTATTTTTCCTTCGATGTCCCTGAAACGTTGTAAGGATCCTAAATTTGCTATAGGTTTTCCATGGCTGTCCAAGATCAATTACGAGTTACCCAAAGAGTTTGAGGATTCGTATCCAAAAACATACATGAGTTGGGACTCTACAACAACTGGGAAATTATTATTGTAAAATATTAATTTCTTTCATGTTGTTTCTGTGTGTTATTTTACGGCATGTAAATATTGTATTTATATGTATGAATGTTTCATGTTGAATTTAATTTATGTAATTAAATCAATGATTGTCATGTACAATAGTCGCATGATTAAGATGTTCTAAGAATTTATGTAATTTTTAGAAAATGATTTTACATGATTGATTATGTTGATAATATTTTTACATTGGGTAATTGGATGATGATTGGACACATAGTGGCCTTTTGACTCCAACCCCATTGAGAATTTTATTAAACATAATTTGTTTCATGATAAAATAAATAAAAGTATTAACATTTGTGCATGAATGTCTGTAGAAACTTTGTGTTTTTAATATGGCTTCCGCAACAAAGAACATTATTGCTGAACTCAACAAGGGTGAGAAACTGAATGGCGATAATTATGAAATTTGGAGCATGAAAATCCAATATGTGCTAGAAGAACAAGAGGTTCTTGAAACTTTGAAAATGAGCATGGATGAACCTGAACAGGGCACTACGGCCCAACACAGGCGAGACCGAGAGGCTTATGAGGCCTGGAAGAAAAAGAATTCCATTGCCCGCATTACGTTGCTGAGCAGTATGGATAATGACCTAATGAAAGAGTTCAGGAAATATGACATGGCTAAGGACATGTGGTCCACACTAGCTGAAAAGTTTGGTAGTACCTCAATAACCAAACTCAGGTCACTGACAATCAAGTTTGACACATACAAGAAACGTCCTGAGTTCACTATGTCAAAACACTTGAGGCAAATGTCAAACATGATTACTGAACTGGCAGATGCTGGACATGTTCTTACAGATGAACAGAAAGTCCAAGCGGTCATTCGTTCTCTTCCAAATAGCTGGGAGCATATGAAAATGCATTTGACCCACAATGAGAGCATCAAAACCTTTGATGATGCCAAACGTCACCTTGAATTAGAAAGCGACCGCCTTGCGGCTGCTAAGTCAAATGCTGAAGTGTATATGACAGAAACTAGCAAACCAGGGGGTTTCAAAAGAAAAGAAAATTTCATGGTGGTGGGTTCCAGTTCGGAAAAGAACAAAATTCTTCTAAGCCAGAAAAGAAACAGAAAACCAATCAACATGGGAAAGGAAAACGTCCTACCAAAAAGAAAAACATGGCAAAGGTTAAATGTTTTAACTGTGGTAAGAAAGGTCATTTTGCTCGTGACTGCACTGAGCCTAAAAAGGTGAATACCTTTCGTGCATATTTAAATGAAATATGTGTTTCAAGTTCAATCTTTCTAACTGAATCTAATCCTTTGTGGACTGTAGACTCAGGAGCCACAGACCATGTAGCGAAGGATAGAGATGCCTTCGTGGAATTTCGGCGAATTTCACCTGGGGTGAAGTGGATATATGTTGGCAACAACTCACGGGTTGAAGTCAAAGGCATAGGAACATGCAAGTTAGTCATGCATGGTGGAAAAACTTTACTACTACATGATGTATTGTTTGCTCCACAAATTCGTCGAAATTTAGTATCTGTGTTGGTTTTGGTTAATTTAGGTTTCAATTTGAACTTCCATAAATTTGGTGTTGATTTGTACTTAGGTACAATACACTATGGTTCTGGTTATTTTCTTGATGGTTTTATTGTATTGAATGTTGAGTGTTTCAATCAAATTCCAGTTTTTCGTTTGTTACTTCAACTGTCAATAATGATGGTGATGTAATTGTGTGGCATGCTAGACTTGGCCACATTGGCCAGCAAAGAATGAACAGATTAGCCAAAGAAGGCTTTCTGGGAAATATTGAGAAGGTAGAATTGTCAACCTGTGAATATTGTTTGGCAGGAAAAACTGCGAGAAAACCATTTGGAAAAGGGACTAGAGCAGAATTTCCATTACAATTAATTCATTCAGATATCTGTGGTCCAATGAATGTCAGGGCAAGGCATGGAGCATCTTATTTCATCACATTTATAGATGATTTTACTCGCTTTGGTTATGTCTATTTGATTGCTCATAAATCCGAAGCATTAGAATGTTTCAAGAAATTTATGAATTTGACAGAAAATCAATTAGACAAGAAAATTAAAGCACTACGCACTGACCGTGGTCGTGAGTACTTATCTGATCAGTTCAGAGAAATTGTGATGAAAAAGGAATTAGTCGTCAGTTGACTACTCCTGCTACTCCTCAACAAAATGGTGTTGCGGAAAGAAGAAATAGAACTCTTCTTGAGATGGTTAGGTCTATGATGGCACAAGCAAATTTGCCTATAACCTATTGGGGTGATGCATTATTAACTGCCACATATGTACTTAACCGAGTGCCATCTAAATCTGTGTCCACCACACCATATGAGTTATGGACAGGTCGTAAACCAGATATTCACTTTCTAAAACCTTGGGGTTGTGCGGCTTATGTTCATGTGCGTTCTCACGAACATGGAAAGTTAGGCCCAAGAGGAAAAAAGAGTATCTTCATAAGATATTCTGAACAATCAAAAGGTATGTTTGCATAGGTGAACATGAAAGTGGAGGCGTGACAGAATTTGAATCACGAGATATCACATTTTTAGAAAATGATTTTCCTAAGCAGGGAGAGATAGGTCAAGATTTATCTCTATATGAAACTCAAGATCACATGGATCACATGATTGGTGAACACTCGGGTTTACCTAATTCAAGTGGGAGTGATGAGAGAAATTTGAGAAAACATGATGAATCTGTTTCACATGAATCTCAAAATGATGAATTAGTTTCACACGAGTCTCATTTACGTGATCCGAGTGGGAGTGATGTACATAATCCTAGTGGGAGCAATGTGCACGATCCAAATGGGAATAATATCGAAAGTGAGGAATCAGTTCCACCACTAGAATCCCAATTGCGACGTAGTAATCGTATAGGCATTCCTCGACGTCGTTTCGATATCGAAGGAGAAACCTTTATGATTCTACCTCAAGATGATGAAGAACCTAGAAACATAAGAGAGGCTCTTCAGTGTCCTGCTAAGAAAAAATGGATGAAAGCAATGGAAGAAGAGATGGAGTCAATGAGGTCCAACCAAGTTTGGGAATTGGTTGATCTACCCAAAGGACGTAAAGCTGTTAAGAACAAATGGGTTCTTAAAATAAAGCGTAATGCCGATGGCAATATCGAAAGATATAAAGCACGACTTGTGGCAAAAGGGTATACGCAACAGGAAGGAATTGACTACGAAGAGACTTTTTCACCTGTTGTAAGGTTTACCTACCTCAATTCGCTTGATTCTGGCTATAGTAGCAAGTATGGATCTAGAATTACATCAAATGGATGTAAAGACTGCTTTTCTCAATGGAGAACTTGATGAAGAAATCTACATGGAACAACCAGTAGGTTTCATAAAAGAAAATGAAAAGGAGAAAGTATGTAGACTTTTAAAGTCTATATATGGTCTCAAGCAATCGTCTAGACAATGGTATATACGATTCCACAATACAATCATTTCGAATGATTTCACAATGATAGATGAGGATCATTGTGTGTACACCAAGAGAGATAAAGATAAGTTCATTATCTTATCTTTGTACGTGGATGATATACTTATAGCCGGAAATGATAAGGAGTTTGTAAAACACATTAAAGAATGGTTATCATCTAACTTCGAGATGAAAGATATGGGTGAAGCTGCATATATTCTTGGGGTTAAGATCTCAAGAAATCGTTCAAAGAATTTATTATCTCTTTCACAGAGTCATATATAAAGAAAATTCTTGAACGCTTCCAAATGCAGGCTTGCAAACCCATTGATACTCCTATCACGAAAACTGAAGCTTTGAGTCGTAGATTGTGTCCTGAAACTCCACAGGAAAAGGAACAAATGAAGAAAGTTCCTTATGCAAATGCAGTTGGAAGTTTAATGTACGCAATGTTGTGTACAAGACCTGATATCTGTTTCGCTGTTGGAATGGTAAGTAGATACCAATCCAATCCAGGACTAGCACATTGGAAAGCAGTTAAAAGAATATTTAGGTATCTGAGAGGGACAGCTGATTACTCATTGTGTTATCAAGGAAATGATCTGCAATTGAGAGGCTATACTGATGCTGACTGGGGAGGAGATTTAGATGAAAGAAAATCTACCTCTGGTTTTTGTTTTCTTGCTAAACAATGGTGCCATTTCATGGAGCAGTAAGAAACAATCTTGTATAGCCTTATCCACAATGGAGGCTGAATTTGTGGCCTTTTCATCAGCAGTACAAGAGGCTGTGTGGTTGAAAAGGTTCTTGGATCATTTGGGTATGTCAAATGAAGCTTCTGGTCCAGTATTAGTTAACTGTGATAGTGAAGCAGCGATAGCCTACACAAAAGACCCAAAATTCCATTGTAAAACGAAACATATAGATACCAAATATAACTTTGTGAAAGACATAGTTGCACACGAGAAGAGGTAAACATGAAGTACATTTCTACGCAAGAAATGGTAGCAGATCCATTGACCAAGCCTGTTCCTAGAGATGTCTTTGTTAGACATGTAAAAACTCAGGGATTGCGTAGATGTTAATGTGCTTACATATTATGATATGTATTTTTCCCAAATAATGTTTACTAATGTTAATACTCATTGATATTTGTGTTCAATGCTTACATGTTATTATGTTGATACATGTTTAAACAAATATACTATTTGTTAGTATGAGAAGTATGTCGGACAAGTGAATGATTGGCCCTCTCACACGGGCAATCGCCTCCATTACTTTGTGTTAATGGGAGATGAGACAAATTTTTAAGCTAATTATCTGAGTGATAATTTAGAGAGCTCAAGCTTGAAAATTAAGTAATGTCGTTATGGGGTCACTTTCTCTGTGATATGACCTAAGGTGAATAAGTTCGTTTCACCTTACTTGTCTTAATGTCAGTTATGAGTTAGACATTGTGTTTGTCTGAACTATAATCTGTACGGTATTTTATGAGACATGCGCTCCATGGGAAAGGAGAGAATACCGTAGCACATGTTTTCATACCATGTGTACATTTGTGACTATTGAGGGTAATACAAGTAGAGATCTCAGTCTTGATATTGTGTGAGACCCTTGAGATTATTTCAATCTCACATTGTACCCTTTAGACTCTTGTCTGCTTCTTAAAACTTAGATTTGATGATCGCTATCTTGGAGTGTTGCTGAAAGATCATGAGAGATTCGATCTGAAAGAACATCTCTGGAAAAGCGAATTGAATCAAAGTTGAGAGATTCGAGAAATGAGAAAGATCATTATATGAGTAATATCACATTAGCTTGTATTCACTGGTCGACCAATTATGTTATTCTATGTGATCAAACATGATTGTGAATACAAAATAAATATTACATTCGAAAAGAGATCGAGAGAGATTTAATGTGATAAATGATCGAGGATACTGCATACATAATCCACTATGGTTCTATCCATTTTTCGAGCGGCTATATATTCCTAACAGATGTATAGCAAGTGAGCTCTCGAAGTATGCTGGTCGCACGGCACAATTGCAAAGTATGAATTATTCTTGTAGAGATAATAAAAAAATGTTGATCCCATCATGTGTGAGTGGGAGATGTTGGATAATGTTAATTGTTGTTAATTGGAAATTATTAAGCAAATTATTTGATGTTGTTAAATAACAACAATTAGTAATAATTTCATGTTGGAAATTATTAAGTTAATTATTTGTGTTGTTGAATAACAACAATTAGTAATATCAAATAATTAAGTAAACAACAAGAGTTGTTAATCAAATAATTAAGTAACAACAAGGGTTGTTAAGTAACAACATTAGTGAAATGTTAAATGGGGAACATATGGTGCACCCATGATGTTAACATTTTTGTAAGGGTTAGAAAATGTCATTATGCATCCTAATAATTTGATTAATAGTAATCAATGCATAGTGACTTGATTTCCCTCCTATAAATAAGACCATTTGCTTATGAGTTAAGCAATCAATTAAGTTTGATTAAGAGGTCTCTACAAGCATAAAAGGTATGCAATTGTGTTGTGTTAGTATAGATTTATTTCAATTAGCATGTAAATAAATCTAGGACTAGTAATACATGTATGGTTAGATCCTAAGAGGACAAACATGTAATTATATTAGGGATTATGTTTCCTAACATACAGACATGGTAAATTTTCCCATTCCAAGTGACAAATGATTTTTTGTGTTAAATTTTCACAAGAGATGAGAGTCAATAAATCAAAAGATACAAATTGCAAAAATCCTGCTTCAACTTCTGCTAAACTCGTAACAACTATATGTAGTTATAAAAATGCATTTGCTAAGATTTCTCCAAATAAAATTGCTCTCTTTAACTAAACCTTTAGTTCTGTCTAAGAAAACAAACATGTTATTTACATTTTTAATTCTTCAACTCTCAATGCAGCACGACAAACAAGGGCAGCCAATTGTCGTGCCCTGACATTTCATCGAACATTAGAGAATATAGTTATTTGGGGGCCATAACAAGACGCACGTATAGAGTTAGATGAATTGATTAATGAAAATATTGATCATTTTACTACTTACTAATATGTTTGATTTGCATTGGCGAGTGCTCTATATCATTGAAAAAATTATGTTCTTTCGAGTAAATGGCATGCCACAAATTAGAAGAATGTCACAGATATGCTTCACACTGAGAGAAAGAATCTTACTGACTCACTGGCATAGACCGGAACCATGAAGAGAACAGCAACAATCCATTTTTGTTCCTGGAAAAAAAATCAACCCAATATTGAGTAATAGTCCCATTCAAACTGCATATAGATATAGGTGCCATATTGAATTCCCTAAATACTAATCCAAGATTAGCAGATGCTTTTCAATTTCCTTACAAGCACAAAAGTGACAAAACTAGTTAAACTTTCAAACAATTAATTAACCACTCTAGAATTTAAGCTGACATGGTACTTGTTTATTGATTCAAATATCCAATCATATGATAACTAAACAGAATTCATATGAAAGAAAGAAAAGTAATAAACTAACAGCAGGATTGGTGTATGATCTGAGATGTTGCAAAATGAGAAACAAGGAGAGCACCACAGCTACAAGAGCAAAGCATCCTCCAATAACAACAGCAGGTTGGTGAACATCTTTATATGTGTTTTGAGTAAAGAATGGTACAATATTACTTGATGCCAATCTCATTCCTGTTGCATCTTCCTGTCCCAACATCAATTCATTTCATATGAAGATTAAAAACCCATATATCAAAAAGAGGGCGAATTCAGAATTTCCCAAGTTAGATTTCGTGATTGAAATTTTGAAGTTAATGAAATACAGAGTCAGATCAGATTGCAATAGAGATCAAAACTGACACATCATTTGATAAGGGATCACAAGTTTTTGAGAGTATATATATGTTTGTGTAAGAAATTGACACGTTTAGTGATGTGTCTTAACTTGCAAGTTATAAGCATGACACGTTGAGCAGGAGGATCTTTCAGTTTTTATATGAAAAATTGAGGATGACGACTTTGAATTTATCAAAATCAACACATTGTACACCGTTTTTGGATAATTATTGCATTGCCATTGGTTAATTTTCAATCCTTGTCAATATTTTTATTTTCTTTTTGGTTATTGAAAATTCGAGGTTATCCTAAGTTCTGACCCTATGCAGAAATAATCACAATTAATTGAGACAAGTCCTAATTAATGTGTCTATGGGAAATCAACTACCAACCACAATATCCAACAACAAACAATTCCACAATATTAATTTAATACGAAATATAAATTGCGGAAAGGTAAATCAATCACACAAAATCAACACAATAATTTTGGTGACGAAGTGGAAAACTCTTCCGAGTAAAAAACCACTCCGGGTATATCGGCTACCAGCCCAATCCACTATATAGAGATAAACTTACAGCGATGGTCAAGACCCATGGTGACAACTTCACCGACTCAAGTACCTCAATACTGCAAGAACTCAAGGCAACACCTTAAGTCCGCAACCTACGGTTTTCTTCAGAACCTCTGAAGTCTCTGAGTGGATTGTATCACTTCGAACGCCGGAACTCCGACTACCAAACTTCCTCCTAAAGAACTCTTAAGGATTAGGGAATTTGGGTTATGTTGTGTTGAAGGTTTATCAAAGAATGATTCACACCATTAATGGAGAAGACAGTAGGATGAAGAAGTCTTCAATGGTGGAATCAAAGAAAGTTGAACGCTTTGTGAGATTTAGGCTCAAGGGAAAAGTGTTTCAGCTATTTCAACTACTAGGGAATGGCGGCTAAGTGTTATATTTATAGGTAGGGTGAAAAGCTAGGGTTTTGCAGGCCAAAAACGCGTTCAGATCGCAGTCGCGTTCGAACGGTTACTCAAACGCAACACGAACGCGCCCTTTCTGTGAAGACTCGTTCGAACGCCACTCGAACGCACAACGAACGGATGCTCTCTGGAATGATCTCGTTCGAACCCACAAAGAACGTGACTCGAACATTTGCTCTCTGGAATTCCCGTTCGAACCCAATAAAGAACGTGCCACTAACGCCACACGTTCGAACCCAATAACGAACGCAGCACCAACGCCAATCGTTCGAACACTGCAAAGAACGCACCACGAACGCATGTCTGATGCACAACAGCCAGAAACCAGTCCAATTGCACAAAGAACTTCATGAAAGATTACAACTCAATTGAACTTGATTTGTCACGGATATAAGCCAATAAAACTGGAACTAACAATCTCCCCCTTTGGCATTCCGTGACAAAACACTACCTAATACAAAGACTACGGTAATAGACCCAAAAAGAAAATAGTCAACTGTCAACCATCAAAACAGTGACGTAATACAATTGGACTCGATCTAAAACCTAACAAAGTAGTCTTGAAAACAATAACGCCACAGCAACATACCTGTTATCTGAAACATCCACAACCAATAATATACCGTGAAAAGCATTGGGATAATCAAGAAAAACATAAAACAGGTAAATCATTTTTCTCCCCCTTAATCTGAACTGTCCTGAAACAGGGCAAAACACCAATTTACTCCCCCTTTTTGTCACGAAATGACAAAGCATGCATACACCAGGAGAAACAACAAATATATATGTAAAACTTACTCCCCCTCACAAACAGGCATCCAAATATATCAGAGGAATAAATGGGGAGCAGAGAACCAAAAGCAATAGTCGTAAGCATGCATCAGTGATATACTGAAGGAGAAACATTCAAGACAGAATATTTTCATTAAAGTTCGTCAAATGTTTGCAAAACATCCCATCATAAAACAAAATGGGTGAGAGTACATCATAAAGTTTAACAACAAATATGATCCCAAAAAAAAATAAACAGACTCCTCCTATCCCAAGGAAACCCAGAAAACAAAACAAAGCTGCTAGTCAGACTCTGAACCGGCAGAGGAACCCTCATCATCAGAAGCCATATGACAATCGGCAATATGGCGAGCAAACTGTTCTTGCAAGCTACGAGTAGTCGAACGAACCTCCGATACGCCTCCTGAGATAAGACGAAGCTCGGCCAGGATAGTGGCATGAGAGTCCAAGATGCGCTGGTAAAAATCTGGAGGAGGACCAGCGGAAGAGGAGGAGGCAGCAGCCGAGGTAGACGGGGCAGGTGCAGGATCAGGAGCAGGAGCAGCCGCTGGAGCACGAGCATGGGCAGGAAGATGAGCAGCTCCTGATGAGACAGTCTGACGACCTATGGGCTTGAGCAGAGGGAGAGGAGGATCATGAAAAAAGCCAGGGATCAGAGCCGTGATAATACGGCGAATCAGACACCCATATGGAAGGGTGTGGGTGGCATAAGAGGCATTGCGAACGCGAGTCATCTCACGCAGGATCACACTGAGGATGTCTATGGAAAGACCCTGCTAATGGCATAGAGGAACGCAATCCGAGCAAAGGGCTGAGTGTTCACATGTGATTTAGGCCACAAATTATGGCACACAATGTGGTTAAGAAGACGATAAGCCGGCATCAATGTAGCAACAACAACTGTCCCTCCGCCAAACGGACGATGCTGTTCAGTGGCAACGTCCATGACGAGTTGATCTGAAGGTCCATCGGTAGGGGACCAGGGGTACTGAGGGTAGGGCACCTCAGGAATAGCCAGTATCCTTGATAGAACAGAAGAATCGATATCCAGATAGTGGCCCCGAATGTACACGGAAAAAAGGTGGCAGAAACAACCTCCATGTTGGAATAGAATTCCTGGACAAGCTGAGGCGACGGACCAACAAAACCCGATAAGAGAGGACTCCAACCACGCGTAATCAGAAGAGGAACAATGCCGGAATCATGTAGTTCATCAACCAAGACATTTCGCTCCAGAAACAGGCTACACTGTGAGAAATGATCATCAAATAACTTTGCAGCAGCAGGACTGCGAAAGCGATCACCTGGGAGAGAGTCGCGAGGACGTTTCTTTGAGGCAATGGACTTCTTAGGCATCTTGATAATGGAGTTACACCGAAATCAGGGAGGGGAAGGCCACACAAACACAGATCTGACTTGGAAACGAAGGGATTTGATGAGAAAAGCGAAGAGCCACGGTAAAGAGGAGAGAAAAGAACTGTGCGAACACAAATCGCACGAAGACTATTTAAATAGTCTGAAAGCGTTCGAACGAAAATTCGAACGAGATACGAACGAGTGTCGAATGACTGTTCGAACATAAAATAAAACGAAACACCAACGAATAACGTTCGAACGAACTGAAAAACGATACATGAACGAAAACAGACACAGTGCATACCAGGAAAAGACACGGCAAACACGGACTGGAAGACACATCAAGCAAATACAAAGATACACAGTCAGTATTCAAATGATTATGACATGAAACAATTATGCATCATTTTAAAAGAGGCTAAATACATCACTTATGCATATGACAAGAACACCAAAACATATAGAGTACTTGCGTGAAAAAATAAAGTGCATAACGAATCAAGGCTTAAGACCTTATTTTATGAGCTGGACACAGCCAAAGAAATCCATTTCTAAACAAACCAAGTCCACAAAATAGGTGTTCAAACCCAGCTCCACTAGGACCTGAAAATAAGCAACATTGGTTGCATGCTATATAATTCACCCCAGAAATATCATGAGCTCATATTTAATAACTCTTTCGAGTGAAGGGTTTTTGCCCTTATCTTTTGAATTTGGCCATTTTGGCTCTTTTGCTCTTGAGTCTCATTTAACAATATTTTTTTTTATTTCTTTTTGCTTTTACAAGGGGATAGCAAGGTCATCTAGTCAAAGGTCACACTATTGAGCAAACAGGATATGATATAAATTGGATTGCTATTCCAAAAACTCATACATGCGACCAAGCCTCGACAAAATAAAAACGTGTATGTGAAGGTGCAAGCACATGATATACCAAAGGTTTTTATCACACACACTCATGCATATAGAGCATCCAGAAAAATAACAGCATATTATACATGCATAATCATATATCCTACATACCAGGATCACATGCACATGTTGTTCATGCTCTAACAAGCCATAAAAATATTTTTGGTCTTTTTCAAAATATATAAAATTTTTGATTTTTCAGTTTTAAAGCACAAAAAAAAATAAGGACACAAAACAGCTTGTAAAATATCCAATGATACGTGGAGTTGTATCCCGAGTGCAGATCATACCACCGTCCATTCGGAATCGGCTATGAAATTTATGTCCGGGTGTCCATCCTATATACCAAAGGACATATAACAAAAAAAAGACACACACACACCCCCATATGCTGTGAAAATAAAATAACCGTGCAAAAGCATAAAACACACGCACACACACATACAATGGGAAAATAAAAACGCATCTTTTAACCAGAGTTACACCGAAGTGCACTCTCATCATGTCCATCAGGACACGCAGAAGTAGATGGGAAATTATCTTGCTTCCTCACCCAAACATTTCTAGGAACCTCATCCACTTGAGAATTCCTAGTCAACAAAGAAAGTTTCTCACTAAGAAATTGTGTCTGTTTAGTTAGTGCAGAAACTTGAGAAGCTAGATTTGAAGAATCAAATCTAGGCGACACACTCTTAGGCCTTTTCTGTTGCTTATGCAACATGAAGCACTTAGGCCTAATATGTCCAGTTTTGCCACAGTGGTGGCACACAGGCACAAACCTCGGAAAAGAGCGAGGTTTACCTAACACACCTCTAGATTGAGGTTGGGGCACATGACGAGGAACAACAGAAGGAGAAACATGACTACACACAATAGGTTTCTTACCTGAGTCACGTTTAGCTGCAACAGGCACAGCTTTGGAAGAAGAAGCCTTATTGAAGTTAGGCTCAGAAATAATACCTAACATACGGTCCACCTTTTTATTTCCACTAGAAAATGCGGACAATTGGGTTCTAGCATTTTCAAGTTCGGTCTCTAATATTTGGACTCTTTTAACTAGGCTTTTGTTCCTCTCCTCTAGGTCATTAACCATCAAAAGGCTTTGCTCAAATTTAGCTTGAGCTTCATTCTTTTCTAGCTCAACAGTTTTCAGCCTTTTACTGGCATCTATATTAGTCTTCTTAATAGCTAAACTCTCATTAAACAGTTCAACATAAGCTACTTGAAGACTTTCCTCATCTACAGACTCATCAAGAGAGACTTCAGAATCAGCATCATTAACAACAATCTCTCTCTCATCAATCACACTAGCAGTAAAGGCAGTAAAATTTTTCTCGCCTTTAGGAGACTCATCACCTTCAGAATCACTAAGGGATGCTGCCATGGCTTTCTTGCCTTTAGTCCTAAGGTATGTGGGACACACAGATCTAACGTGCCCATATCCTTCACATTCATAGCATTGGGCACCACGGGATCTACTCTCCCTATCCTCTCCAGACTCTCTCCTGCTATGCCTAATCTCTCTAGGCTCATCCTCCCTATCAGTATTACTGCTATGGCCAATCTTCTTAAGTTTAAGAAATTTCTTAAACTTCTTAGTAAACAAGGCCAAATCACGATCCGTAAAGGTATCATTACCGCTAGACGAATCATGCACAACTTCCTTAGCGATTTTCATCGCAAAAGTTTTTTGCTCTCTATAACCAGGAAGCTTTCTCTCATAAACTTGCAGTTTTCCTACTAGTTCTTCCAAATCAATCTTGTCGAGGTCATTACTTTCCTCGATGGCGGTAATCTTGGGTAGGAATTTATCAGGAAGGGATCTAAGGATTTTTCTAACTATCCTATTGGTAGGAATAGTCTCACCTAGGTTAAAGCTTGAGTTAACGATATCGTTAATCTCAGCATAAAATTGATCAAAGGTCTCATCATCCTTCATTCTAGCAACCTCAAACCTAGTAGCAAGATCCTTGAGTCTACTATTTTTAACAGACAATGTGTCATCATGCACAGTCTGCAGGATGTCCCAAGCATCCTTGGCTATCTCACACATTGAGATTCTCCTAAACTCAGCAGAACACACAGCACCATGTATGGCATTAACAGCTTTGATGTTCCTATTGCTAGCATCAAATTCATCATTGGTCCAGGTCAATTTATCTTTAGGGGAAGATACCCCATCAACAACAACAACGGGAGGTTTCCACCCGTATTCAACAGTCATCCAGACCCTCTCATCTAAGGACTTAAGGAACGCTCTCATGCGAACCTTCCAATGTAAATATTCTGTGCCATCAAAAAATGGCGGACAATTTAAGGGTTGACTACGCTCCATAGCTAATGGGTCAAGGATCGAGTTCAGGCTCTGATACCAATTGAAAATTCGAGGTTATCCTAAGTTCTGACCCTATGCGGAAATAATCACAATTAATTGAGACAAGTCCTAATTAATGTGTCTATGGGAAATCAACTACCAACCACAATATCCAACAACAAACAATTCCACAATATTAATTTAATACGAAATATAAATTGCGGAAAGGTAAATCAATCACACAAAATCAACACAATAATTTTGGTGACGAAGTGGAAAACTCTTCCGAGTAAAAACCACTCCGGGTATATCGGCTACCAGCCCAATCCACTATATAGAGATAAACTTACAGCGATGGTCAAGACCCATGGTGACAACTTCACCGACTCAAGTACCTCAATACTGCAAGAACTCAAGGCAACACCTTAAGTCCGCAACCTACGGTTTTCTTCAGAACCTCTGAAGTCTCTGAGTAGATTGTATCACTTCGAACGCCGGAACTCCGACTACCAAACTTCCTCCTAAAGAACTCTTAAGGATTATGGAATTTGGGTTATGTTGTTGTAGGCACTGCATTTTTACACATGAGTCCCTATGATGAGTCTCATTTTGGAGACACTACCTTTTAAGTCACGGAGGTCACGGGAAACGGACATCGGAAGGGGAAATTCAGAATAAACAAGGTTCACTGTTTTCGTTCGTGCTACGTTCGTGTTTACGTTCGAACGTCAAACGGATTGCGGGCGTTCGTGCCGCGTTCGAGGAAGCGTTCGAACGGTGTCGGTAATTCTGGTTTTGTTGCTAGCCTCACATCCAGCCCAATTAGCCCTCCAAAGCCCATAAAACACATCCCAATTTAAATAGATAAATATTAATTAAAACATTAACTAAATAATATAATAATTAAATTAATTAAATGATTAAATAAAACATATACCAAACATAAAATAAACAATTACCAACTTAAACTAAAATCATGCCTAAATTAAACAAATCACACACTAAATAAAAATATAATCATGCCTAATTAAAATCAATCAACCAATTATATTCCCAATCTAATAAGATTATTCCCAAACTTAAAATATTGTATTCCTAATCCAAGCCAATCAAATATCCAACCTTCCCTATCTAGCCAAGATTTGTCCCCCCTCAATCTTTGACTTCCCTTAACCAAACCAAATCAAATCTCTTGACTTCCCTTAACCAAACCAAATCAAATCCCTTTCCTTGTCAAACCTAACCATTTGCCTATAAAAAGAACCTTCACCAACCTTCTCAAGGTCCCCTAGTCCCGTAGCTAGCTAGTCTCTAACTCATACACAACACACATAAAAACTACAGGAAGAAGACACCCAAAAACAGTAAGCAAAAGATAAAGAGGAAATAGGAGCAGAACGGAGTTCGAGCCGCAAGCAAAACAGTAAAGACAACGAACGAGAACAGTGAACCAGTGAACCGGGAGAGTTGCGGAGCATCCACCCTTCCGACGATCGTGTACCGTACATCCGAGAGGTGATTTAAAAGGTTAGACCTGAGGGTACCTCTTCATTAGTTTATATTCATTTTTTATTGAATTCTATTCGCATGAGAGTCGTCTATGAATGCATGTTGTGGTCTTTGAGTAGATAAATATGCATGAATTATGAGATGTAATATGTTGTGGGTATTGGATGAATGAGAGATGTGTCAACTCTCGCGGTATATCGGATGGAAACCCGGACATAAATTTCATAGCCGATTCCGAATGGACGGTAATATGATCTGTACTCGGGCCACAATTCCACGTACCGCTTGGGTAAACGACACCATCTTTCTTTTGTTGTGTTGCTCTTGTTTATTTAGTTGTTTTACCTAAACTCAATATGTCGTTAGTTATGCATGATTCAACCAAGCGCATGGGCTTAGTGAGTTAGTCCAAAGGTCCTCCATTTAGGAGACAAAGAGCCGAAAAGGCCACCTTCGTGACACTACTTCGCCGCGTCGGTTGATGTATGTTCGGTTGGACGCGAGATACGTTCAATCGGGCATACTTAGTTTGATGTTGTTATCTTTATTTTCGTATGTATAAGTCAATCGAGCGCATGGGCTTAGTAAGTGTGTTGTGAGATCCCCTATGGGGAGGGGCTAAAAGCCCTTTACCACGATGCTTTGCCGCGTCGGTTGATGTGTGTTCAGATTGGATGTAAGATGTGTTCAATCGGGCATACTTGGTTGATATGATTGGTTCTATTCTTGTATGTGTGATGTGACGCGCATGGGCTTAGTATGTTGGTCTAAAGGTCCTCTCTTTGAGAGATCAAGAGCCTCAAAAGGTCACCTTTACGACAGTGCTTCGCCGCGCCCTTTTATTTTCTGTATTGCATCCTATTTCATGCATCAGGTCCGTGTCCGTTCGAACGCGTTTGCAAACGCAACTCGAACGCGCATACATTTTGCCTTATCATGTATCAGGTCTCCTTTCCGTTCGAACGCGTTTACGAACGCTACTCGAACGTGAGCATTCTGTTTCCTTGCCGTTCGAACGCGTTTACAAACGCTACTCGAACGTGAGCATTCTGTTTCATTTCCGTTCGAACGCGTTTACGAACGCTACTCGAACGTGAGCATTCTGTTTCATTTCCGTTCGAACGCGTTTACGAACGCTACTCGAACGTGAGCATTCTGTTTCATTCCGTTCGAACGCGTTTACGAACGCTACACGAACGTGCACACACTGAACTGAGTCTGTCTTATTATATTCATGCATAATTGCCTATTGGTTGATCTTTCTTATGCAAATGTGTCAATGTATTACCATTCATATGCTCGTGTCATGATAACATTTGAGCATTATTTCTTGCGGTATATCGGATGGAAACCCAGACGTAAATTCCGTAGCCGATTCCGAATGGACGGTAGTGTGGTCTGTACTTGGGCCACAATTCCACGTACCACTTGAAAAGTGCCCATATGTGTGCTTATATGGTTAATATGTGTGCTTGTGTCTTTTTCCTGAATGTGATATGCAAGTAAAGTTGTATGTTAGTTGCTATCTTGATATATGTTAAGCATGCAAATTCAAATGTAAGATATATGTGAAATACATGTACATTTAGGTGCATATTTTATTTTATAAATGTGAATTTAGAAGCATGATACTCTTAGGAATAAGTGTTACTTCGGCTTGTTTAAATTATTACATGAATCCTTTCATTACAAGTGACATAAGTAAGGGACCATTCCGAACCCAACGGTTTGAGGTCTTCCCTTGCGAGGGGTGAGTGCGGCCTTAAATCTTTGTCCCGGTTCACACCGGGTGGCGACTCCATGTTATTCAGTACTTCCCAAACTAGTGCCGCGAGCCTAGGAACGGCGTCGCCCAGGTTTCTGTGTCCCACAGTCTGGCGACTCCACTGGGGATGTATTTGGCCCCGAAATATTGTCTTGTAATGAGTGGATTTATGTTTTAATTGGCCATGTCTATAGTGGATAAGTGAGGGTTTAATCAAGGGCACCTTGAGGCTAGGTAATGGTTTGGTGTCTTCCTTCATTCACTACCTTTCTAGAAGGAAAAGCTGTGAGGACACCTATATGGCCATCTACTTGTAGCCTTTGTGATGGACTAATTTGGAGGACTCGTTGTTTATTCCTGACAACAAGCGATAAGAGCCTAAGAGGCTTGGGTATTTAAGTGAGCCTCGCTCCACCTTCCCTCTGGGGGATCTACAACGGGAAATCCATTTGACAGTCCGTCACACATCATAGCTCATTGGCACGTACCTTAGTGTATAAAAAGGGATACGCTCACCTGGTCACTTGAACCCTTGAGTGGGGAGACCTAGTTGTGGGCTATCCTTCGCCAGTGAGAGCCTTTGTCCATACTCTTGCAAACCCACCCATAGACTGGTTTATATGGTTAAAGTAGCAATTATTTCCTTGAGTATGTGCTTGTGGACCATCCTCATTTGGATGCAGTTGGACTATTGTCAGAAATGCGGGCTTGCTGGGCCATTTAAACTGGGGCAAGTTCGCACCTTATGACTATTAAGGCCAAAAGCTTCTGAAATGTTGATGGGCCACTTTGTAAAAATTATTATGTCATGTTTGCATCATCTTTCTTGTGTTTGGGAACATCGTTGTTTGGATCCATTTGGACCATTTATCATGGGATATGGGCTTGTTGGGCCATTTAAACTGGGACAAGGACACATCTTATGACGATTGGGCCAAAAGGCTTCTAAATAACAATGGGCCATTTTATGATTGATTCGGAATTTTATCATTTGGATTTAGTTGGCTCTTTGCCATGAGACATGAACTCGTTAGGCCATTTAAACTGGGACGGGTTCACTCTTATGACAGTTGTCCCAAAAGCTTCTAAAATGATAATAGGCCGATTTGTTTAAGCATTTTATTTGATTTAATATATGTTATATACTTCTTATGCACATCATGCATACATGCATCATGTTAACCCTTGTGTTCTGAAAGCCATCATAGATTCCCGTTGGGTTAGGAAAAAAGGAAGACTCACCAAAATACCGAAAACAGACATGAGTGAATCAGATACTGAGGTATCCCGGATAGATCAGTTAGAGAATGGTCTCGCCAAGATCACTGAACAGTTGCAGGCTTTGACTACTGCCATGACAAATATGGCTGTGCCCCGTGCCGGGGGAAATTCTGAGAATGTAAGGCGTGAGGAGCCTCCGAATGGGTTAGGGGATGATGTCCCCACTTTTGATGATGACATGGCAGAATATGCAACAGGCAGAGTGATTGGGTCTCAGGCAGAATTTCAGAAGCTTCGGGATCAGGTTGAAACAGTTACCCGTAAAATGAGGAGTAAAAATGAAGAATTGTTAGATTATGAGGCAATGACGTTCGGAGAACAGCTGCCAGCTCAGTTTAAAATGCCGGACATGGCCAAGTTAATGGGAACGGAGACCCGAGGGTCCATCTGCAGCAATATGTCTCAGTCATGAGTTCGATGGGCCTATCACAGCGCCAAGTCCAAAAGATGTTTGGGATGTCACTCGAGGGGGCACCTGTGGTTTGGTATCATAGCCTTGAAAAGAAGGTTAAGGAAGATTGGAAGGAACTAGCTGACGCTTTTCTGAAGCAGTATGTTACAGACTTGGAGATCGACTTGTCACTCCGTGATTTGGAGAACACTAAGCAGAAGCCGGAAGAAAGCTTCAAGGAGTATGTAGACCGCTGGAGAAGCCAGCTTCTGAAGATGCAGACCCGGCCCTCAGAAAAGGACCAGATCAAAATGATCATCAAGGGCACCAAGCCCTCTATTTATGGCAAACTGAGGAGAATGACCTCCATGATTGCAGACTTTCGGCAGTTGAGGGAAACTGTCATGGATATTGAGGAAGAAGAGGCCGAGAATAGAAAATTCTATGGTCTAAACAGGAAGCCCATTGGGGGACATTCAGGGACTATGCCTGCTACTGCTGAAGTCACTGCCATTAAGAACAGACGATTTTCTAACCTTGGTAAGCCTCTTTCAAAGGTATTCGAAAAGCTGAAGGCACATGGACTCTTAAAACCATTGGAACCTAGGCCCATTCCAAATCCTGTGCCACCTCACATGAACTTAAACTTATACTGTCACTTCCACCAAGAAAAAGGCCATAACACCGACAACTGCGCCCGCCTCAGGCATGAAATCCAAAACCTCATCGATGCCCATACAATACCCGACCCAGAGAAAGAACAACCCAATGCATACGGAAATCCCCTACCCAACTACATGATCAACTCTGGCCTACCCGAAATCCTTGTCCTCCAAACTCTCAACCACTCAGCTTCATAGGAATAAGGGATAACAATGGTGAAGAACCATGGGCTGAAGAAGAAGGCACTATTGTTTCTCCTAGTTTATCTTGCACTTTTAATAAAGACATTGATTTTGTTTACCTATTCGAACGTTTCCTCAACAATAATAAAGGCGATCATTTCATTTATCTGCCTAAGACTATTACTTTCAAACTTGCAACATGAGTGTGTTCAATCTTGGTAATATGATACTCAGAACACGGGGAATCCTCGAATAAACAAGCAGGGGGGGCAGTGAGAGCATCAGACTTGGAAGGGAATTAGTTCACCAAGCCGATCAGCGTAGACAGATTAAAGCGGTGGCTTGCCTGAGGAAAGGAAGACTGAGCAGTCACCAAGAGAATTGGCAGAAGACCTAACCCGACGGGATAGGAACATTCATGCATGCATACACGTAACACATTTTGCATCCTTTTGTGTTTGTTTTGTGTTCACAGGTTTTAAAGAATAAGAAAAGCGGCAAAGAACAAGCTAATCAGAAACGGTAAAAAGCACAGTATCAGATTCAGGTAATGATTCCAGGGCGAGGCCCATATCAGTATCAGTCTGAGGGCGAGGCCCATATCAGTATCAGTCTGAGGGCGAAGCCCCTATCAGTATCAGTCTGAGGGCGAAGCCCATGTCAGTATCATTCAAGGGGAAGAAAGCCTCATGTCAGTACAGTTCGGGAACGAAGCCCAGGGGAATAAAGCCTCATATCAACACAGTTCGGGAACAAAGCCCAGGGGAAGAAAGCCTCATATCAGTATAAGTTTGAGAACAAAGCCCAGGGGAATAGAGCCTCATATCAGTACAGTTCGGGAACGAAGCCCAGGGGAATAAAGCCTCATATCAACACAGTTCGGGAACAAAGCCCAAGGGAATAAAAGCCTTATATCAGTATAGTTTGAGAACAAAGCTCAAGGGGAAGAAAGCCTCATGTCGGTATAGTTCGGGAATAAAGCTCGGGAGGAATAGAGCCTCATCTCAACAGTTCGGGAATAAAGCTCGGGAGGAAAAAGCCTCATCTCAACAGTTCGAGAATAAAGCTCGGGAGGAAAAAAAGCCTCATCGCAACAGTTCGGGAACAAAGTACAGGGGAATATAGCCTCATCTCAATACAGTTCGGGAATAAAGCCCACAGTCCAAACAATCATGGAATAAAGCCCTATCTCTACACAGTCAGCAGTTCGGGAATAAAGCTCGGAGGAATAAAGCCTCATCTTAACAGTTCGGGAATAAAGCTCGGGAGGAATAAAGCCTCATCTCAATACAGTTCAGGAAGGAACAGGCCGAGAATGGCACTCCAAGAATGGAAGCACGGTTCGGGAATGAACAAGGGTCGCAGCACCTCACCACCAAATCAAAGCAACTCAACACATGATAAGTCAAGTGGCAGCTGGCGAGCCAGGTAAGTAGAAATGCATTGCATAACTTTGATAGGATTGTCACTGTTGCACATTACACAAGTCCCATCAAAGTGGGGGCGACTGTAGGCACTGCATTTTTACACATGAGTCCCTATGATGAGTCTCATTTTGGAGACACTACCTTTTAAGTCACGGAGGTCACGGGAAACGGACATCGGAAGGGGAAATTCAGAATAAACAAGGTTCACTGTTTTCGTTCGTGCTACGTTCGTGTTTACGTTCGAACGTCAAACGGATTGCGGGCGTTCGTGCCGCGTTCGAGGAAGCGTTCGAACGGTGTCGGTAATTCTGGTTGTTGCTAGCCTCACATCCAGCCCAATTAGCCCCCAAAGCCCATAAAACACATCCCAATTTAAATAGATAAATATTAATTAAAACATTAACTAAATAATATAATAATTAAATTAATTAAATGATTAAATAAAACATATACCAAACATAAAATAAACAATTACCAACTTAAACTAAAATCATGCCTAAATTAAACAAATCACACACTAAATAAAATATAATCATGCCTAATTAAAATCAATCAACCAATTATATTCCAATCTAATAAGATTATTCCCAAACTTAAAATATTGTATTCCTAATCCAAGCCAATCAAATATCCAACCTTCCCTATCTAGCCAAGATTTGTCCCCCCTCAATCTTTGACTTCCCTTAACCAAACCAAATCAAATCTCTTGACTTCCCTTAACCAAACCAAATCAAATCCCTTTCCTTGTCAAACCTAACCATTTGCCTATAAAAAGAACCTTTCACCAACCTTCTCAAGGGTCCCCTAGTCCCGTAGCTAGCTAGTCTCTAACTCATACACAACACACATAAAAACTACAGGAAGAAGACACCCAAAAACAGTAAGCAAAAGATAAAGAGGAAATAGGAGCAGAACGGAGTTCGAGCCGCAAGCAAAACAGTAAAGACAACGAACGAGAACAGTGAACCAGTGAACCGGGAGAGTTGCGGAGCATCCACCCTTCCGACGATCGTGTACCGTACATCCGAGAGGTGATTTAAAAGGTTAGACCTGAGGGTACCTCTTCATTAGTTTATATTCATTTTTTATTGAATTCTATTCGCATGAGAGTCGTCTATGAATGCATGTTGTGGTCTTTGAGTAGATAAATATGCATGAATTATGAGATGTAATATGTTGTGGGTATTGGATGAATGAGAGATGTGTCAACTCTCGCGGTATATCGGATGGAAACCCGGACATAAATTTCATAGCCGATTCCGAATGGACGGTAATATGATCTGTACTCGGGCCACAATTCCACGTACCGCTTGGGTAAACGACACCATCTTTCTTTTGTTGTGTTGCTCTTGTTTATTAGTTGTTTTACCTAAACTCAATATGTCGTTAGTTATGCATGATTCAACCAAGCGCATGGGCTTAGTGAGTTAGTCCAAAGGTCCTCCATTTAGGAGACAAAGAGCCGAAAAGGCCACCTTCGTGACACTACTTCGCCGCGTCGGTTGATGTATGTTCGGTTGGACGCGAGATACGTTCAATCGGGCATACTTAGTTTGATGTTGTTATCTTTATTTTCGTATGTATAAGTCAATCGAGCGCATGGGCTTAGTAAGTGTGTTGTGAGATCCCCTATGGGGAGGGGCTAAAAGCCCTTTACCACGATGCTTTGCCGCGTCGGTTGATGTGTGTTCAGATTGGATGTAAGATGTGTTCAATCGGGCATACTTGGTTGATATGATTGGTTCTATTCTTGTATGTGTGATGTGACGCGCATGGGCTTAGTATGTTGGTCTAAAGGTCCTCTCTTTGAGAGATCAAGAGCCTCAAAAGGTCACCTTTACGACAGTGCTTCGCCGCGCCCTTTTATTTTCTGTATTGCATCCTATTTCATGCATCAGGTCCGTGTCCGTTCGAACGCGTTTGCAAACGCAACTCGAACGCGCATACATTTTGCCATATGTATCAGGTCTCCTTTCCGTTCGAACGCGTTTACGAACGCTACTCGAACGTGAGCATTCTGTTTCCTTGCCGTTCGAACGCGTTTACAAACGCTACTCGAACGTGAGCATTCTGTTTCATTTCCGTTCGAACGCGTTTACGAACGCTACTCGAACGTGAGCATTCTGTTTCATTTCCGTTCGAACGCGTTTACGAACGCTACTCGAACGTGAGCATTCTGTTTCATTTCCGTTCGAACGCGTTTACGAACGCTACACGAACGTGCACACACTGAACTGAGTCTGTCTTATTATATTCATGCATAATTGCCTATTGGTTGATCTTTCTTATGCAAATGTGTCAATGTATTACAATTCATATGCTCGTGTCATGATAACATTTGAGCATTATCTTGCGGTATATCGGATGGAAACCCAGACGTAAATTCCGTAGCCGATTCCGAATGGACGGTAGTGTGGTCTGTACTTGGGCCACAATTCCACGTACCACTTGAAAAGTGCCCATGTGTGCTTATATGGTTAATATGTGTGCTTGTGTCTTTTTCCTGAATGTGATATGCAAGTAAAGTTGTATGTTAGTTGCTATCTTGATATATGTTAAGCATGCAAATTCAAATGTAAGATATATGTGAAATACATGTACATTTAGGTGCATATTTTATTTTATAAATGTGATTTAGAAGCATGATACTTAGGAATAAGTGTTACTTCGGCTTGTTTAAATTATTACATGAATCCTTTCATTACAAGTGACATAAGTAAGGGACCATTCCGAACCCAACGGTTTGAGGTCTTCCCTTGCGAGGGGTGAGTGCGGCCTTAAATCTTTGTCCCGGTTCACACCGGGTGGCGACTCCATGTTATTCAGTACTTCCCAAACTAGGCCGCGAGCCTAGGAACGGCGTCGCCCAGGTTCTGTGTCCCACAGTTGTGTTGAAGGTTTATCAAGAAGGATTCACACCATTAATGGAGAAGACAGTAGGATGAAGAAGTCTTCAATGGTGGAATCAAAGAGAGTTGAAAGCTTTCTGAGATTTAGGCTCAAGGGAAAAGTGTTTCAGCTATTTCAACTACTAGGGAATGGCGGCTAAGTTTATATTTTATAGGTAGGGTGAAAAGCTAGGGTTTTGCAGGCCAAAAACGCGTTCAGATCGCAGTCGCGTTCGAACGGTTACTCAAACGCAACACGAACGCGCCCTTTCTGTGAAGACTCGTTCGAACGCCACTCGAACGCACAACGAACGGATGCTCTCTGGAATGATCTCGTTCGAACCCCCAAAGAACGTGACTCGAACATTTGCTCTCTGGAATTCCCGTTCGAACCCAATAAAGAACGTGCCACTAACGCCACACGTTCGAACCCAATAAAAACGCAGCACCAACGCCAATCGTTCGAACACTGCAAAGAACGCACCACGAACGCATGTCTGATGCACAGCAGCCAGAAACCAGTCCAATTGCACAAAGATCTTCATGAAAGATTACAACTCAATTGAACTTGTTTTGTCACGGATATAAGCCAATAAAACTGGAACTAACAGGTTCATGTCTTTTTCATAAAATTAAATATGGTATTGTATGAAATTAATACATCTTAAATAAATAATACAATATTACGTGTACTATATGCGACCTTGATACCTCATGCCCTAACTTCATGAATGCAAATGATAGAGTTACCAACAATTTTGATATACTGTGTGACTTGTATTAGACACAAAGCCGATCGATACAATTAATTGCGCACCATAAAATGGAAATAGCATGAAAATAATCATTTTTAATAATATTATAATGCTAATAATAATAAACAACATCCCACTAAATGATAATGCAATATTTGACTAATAATTTAAAATTAATATAACATTAATTAATAATACAAATTCAAATTAATTGAAATATTAATTTATCGATTCAATTTCATTTATCTAAAGAATATGTAGTAGTGTAACTCAATTAAAATTAAGGATGCAAACCATGAAAGCACGACAATATTTAAGTCTGGTCAAGCATGACACGTGAAAAAGTCTATGAGAAATTCGCTACCTTGACATCGTACTGTACGGATGCGTGTCATGCCTCATGCCGTGCTCAGATAGCCCGACCCATTAGACATCTCTAAATATTTGTTAGAAAATGATTGGAATTTTAGATTTAGAGATGTTTAATAGTATAATGGGCAGAAACCCTCTTCCATTGGTCACTGCCTTGCCTTCAGTTATTTATACCTGCATCTCGAGAGAAACTTGGGAGCTCCTAGGCGTTGAAGTTGGACTATTACTTGGAATATGATCAAATATAATAATTTAGAGATATCATTATTCATCTTCATAAACTTTGTTTGAGGACGATCTTCATCGGATTTTTATCACGATCTTTAAGATTAGTATATTTTCTATGATTTTTTTTTTAGATAGTTGGAAATCTCGCCGTCAAATCACTTCTTATGGGCTTAAGAGGAGCAAGTAAAATCTCTGGATGTCCAGACTCTTACAAAAACGCATTCTCTGGATTCGAACCCATGATTTGAAGGTCAGATCTTGAGTCATACACCACTAAGCCACGCTATTTTGGAACTATATATATATATATAATATATATACTATATATATATATATATATGTATGTGTGTGATTTTCTTTTGATTTCCTATCACTTTTTGTTGAAATTAAAAATTTTCCTTATGTTTAAAACTCATTATAACTCTTCTCTCTAGTTGAAATATTACATAATCCGATATATCTTTTGGAGGACAAATTAATCTTC